>SRHC01002267.1:613902-639326 GCA_004794325.1 Pomacea maculata
TGACTGGATTCTAAGAACGCATTAAGTGTTTTGACGGTTTAAGGTGATCTCAAAAATACGATTCGTTTATGTCTGACTTATATGTCAGCAGTGTAGCCGTTGCTATAAAAATGTAATGTCTCATTGCTTGATATACGATATTTAGCATTCTTGGCTTTTGAAAAGGTAATCTTAAACTTATTTCACACAAAGTTATCTTATTCAGTGAGGAAAACCCCATAAGACAAATCCTATTATTTACGCGGAAGCTCTTCCAGACCAGAACTGAGGCAAATCCCTGCAAATATATGTGGAATTAGGAAAGTGTTTAGAAGTTTAGATGCAGATGCTGCCTGGTTTACAAAACACATATCGAAATCCTAAAACATTACTCCATCCGAGGTATACGGTTCGCTGGAAAAATAAGCTAGAAAAGGATGCGAAGTTGAAAAGGACGACTCAGGGACATCTTCGTGTCCCTGAAGATCAACGGCATGGCCACCATCATCGTCCTTTTCAACTTTAAACTTAATATAAAACCACTCTAGTCATTCTATGTGGGCATCGCTAACCAAAGATTCCCAAAGGAAAAAGAAACGTAACAAATAAGCTCAAATTAATATAAACAAGCAAGTCAGATCATTCATTTATTTGTCCCTGACTGGCACCGGTCGTTGGGCAAGGTGGCACATGGACAGATGCGGCAGTTAACAGAACAACTAATTCACTCATTGACGTTGGTATGTCAGTTCTTGATGTTGGTCAGTCAGTTCTTCTTCTAGCCACCACGGCTTCAACCTTCTTTTCAAGTACCTTGAAGGACAGTCTTCGACAAAGTGTCATGTCGGGTCACATGACTGAACCAGACCAGTTGACGTCGCTTGACTGCTGCAAGTAAGGTTTCTGGCCTCATACAAGTGTGGCGATCGTGTTTCGTGCACAGTCATAGGTTTTGTGTTCGCTATTCTTCTCTCCGATCGGCAAGCAGGGTCCACTTTTCACACCCCGAAAGCAGGATCGGTAGCACGAAAGACTTTGTACAGACTGTACTTTTTAATAAACATAAGGTTATGCTCCACACCTTCTCCAGTCCAGCCATTGTCACTATTGCTGTTGCGATCCTGATGAGGATATATGTGGAGCTGCAGTCCTTAGGGAGGGTGGTTCCCAAGTACTTAAAGCTGTTTTCGTTTTTGAGCCATGTTCCGCTTACGTAGACATCTACTTTACTGTTGCCAGTGGTCATGACATTACCTCCACCTGTGGACTTGAAGGCTACACAACGTTTGAGTCTTGCAGCCTCTCAAAATCAAAACCAACTCGGGAGATATTTGAGCGGCGCTTTATCATCAGCTTCAACTTCAGGTTCGTTAAAAAAGGTCACGGTCATTGCCTATGTCAGAGTCTCTTTATGGCCTTGTTAACGCTGGATTTGAAGTGTCTAGGCAGCAGGATGAAATAAGTTTAGTTATGGACCAATCCTACCAGAGAATGCCAAGTTTCTGTTCTTGATTTCTTTTGTGGCAAATATTCATGGTCCTGTTACTGGGATTACACACTTGGTGGCGCCCAGCTTCCACTCCAAATGTACCACTGGTCGCAGTCATGTAGGCACTGGGTTGGTATTTTCATCGCGGAAAGCCTTCTCCTGCAGATGGCGCACATTGTATTTATAATTTAGGAAGAAGGTTTTAGTCCAACGTTGAACACCTGATGTCCAGATCACCTTCGTGAAGAATTATCTAAAGAGTGTGTGGCAGGTGGCAGCGGGAACTAAGCTTGAAGTCTTACTTTAAGGTTTGAAAAAATAAACAAGGACACTTCGTGAACATTTGATATTTAAATAAATTCTTTTGCAGTCTTTTATGCCTTGAACAGTGAATGATAAACCATTTTACTTTCATTAAAGGTCTTTTTCTTTCAACAGCTCTGTACAAGTTACTATTTCCCAAACTAGGAGTAAGAGATAACCACATTTGACTGAATAGATGAACTAATTCGATTAAATAGATAGCCGTAATTTGCTCCCGAAATACAAAGTTACAAACATCACCATGTATTTGAATGAAGTCAAACCCATTACGTCACGAATGTCCACGGATAGCCTGAATAACAAACTCTCCATTGGGCTGTAGTATTGTCAACATAATCACATTCATGTAAATATTTGGAGGCCATTTTTTTAAACCTCTTTCTGTGCATTGAAACGGTTAAGGTAGTCCCATGAGGTTTCCGCTGGTCGGACAGTGAAGTGTTAGAGACAGCAATACTCTCGAGACAAGCGGTTTGGATGGGTGGGGCGAGTCTTTTCTCTCTCGCTGACTATTATTTCCCTAATCTTTTTTAAGTGGTCCGATACCCATTTAACAGCTGTGTCAACTGCAGGAAATATGCTGCACGCAACTCGGGTACCGAATCAACCAAGGGTGGTGGCGCGTTGACCACTCGACTATCCGCTTCCCCTTTTATGTACATTGAGACTTTTTAAAGATCTTTATCTGGATGACAAAGCGGAGTATCGTTCGCGAAGATTTTGTGACTTGTAGTCCTGTACTGAATGTAGCCCGATCATTTGAAAAACAAGTTTTGACTCTATACAAGACGTTACGATCAGGTGCTATACACAGAAAAAACATGTGCTAGGGCGAAGTCTGAATCCGTCACTTACGATCTTTAATGTATCGACAGCGTGATCGACACCCGTCGCCTACCGCCACTGTCTTGATAGACTGATGGACATACACATTGATTGATGTACTATATATTGTAATATTTAGTGATTCATGTATACTTATAGTGAATAATTATTGATGTCCACAAATGAATTGGTGTACATACATTGATGCACAGACAAAAAAATTATTAATGTACATTAATCGTTTGATGTACATATATATTGATTGATGTACACAAATATTGAATAAATCATTGCTATAATAGATAGCAATTGACCGTTGTGCATACATATAATATTTGATGTGCATACATTGAGTTAATGCGATCATTTATCTGTTCTGAACACCTTTTATATCCTACATACATTTACACATGCATCCAATCTTGTATATGATGGAACAAGGAGAACATGTTGGTTTCATTAATTTTCTATCGACTACCTGGTGATTCAGTTAAAATGAGAATATTGAAATATCCTCGAGGCTAACAAAGACTAGGAAACCACATTATTGTCCCGATGTTGTCAGTACTTTTAATGCTTGAATTTCATTTGAGATTAGCAGCAATGAACAGGCTCTTTGTGGTCCACTTGAATGCTGTATGCAGGTCAATGCTTGCAGAACATGATCTAGAAAACGCAACGAGAAAGGAAAGAGGAAAGAATAAAAGTCATGGAAAGAAAAGGGGGAATTATAGAGAAGAGCGAGGCGTGTGTGTGTGATGAAAGAAGTAAAGGAAAACAAATAGGACAAATTGCAAGTTAATAATAAGAAAGAACAAAATTGTAGAGAAAACAATATGCAGTTGTCGCTTAGTGGCTGGACTCGTAACTGACATGTCACGGACTTTGACCAGGTAAGTGACCATTGATATAGTGACATAGAGATATAGGAGATGGCTGACTAAGGGGTTGTTGACTACTCTGGCCAGCGACTGAAAAATGGAAATTACTTCTGGTATGTGTGGCTGACATATCTGCGAGTGGCACCGTTTGATTGAAGTGAAAGATGCAACTCTCCCATCCAAAACATATTTACGAGGCATATTTTATACAATAATATTGGTAGCATTATCTGTCTGCCTACCTACGCGCCCTTACTCCCTCTTTCAATCCGAATAGTTTCCTTGCGAAAGTTTCTTTCTTAACAATTACAAAAATAAATTTGAATAAATAAACCCTATAAAGTAAATATGTAGCAACAAGTTTCCATTATTGTGGAGGAGTGATCAATCACTTGTGCCTACTTTTGAATCCTCATGAAGACAATTGTCAGAGGAAGTTATTTGACGCCAGGTCAGGCAATACCACAGCAAGATTGTCTAGCCGTGTAAGCAAGTGCCAGAGAGATATTACTGGAGGTGAAGGCGAGATTTCATCACGCAGCCCACGATGCTCACGGTCTGAGGTAACGAGCTTGTTACTGCCGTGCCAGCAGACGGCCTCACCGTTACGGAGACATTACATCCAGCAGTCCTGCCATCAGAAGCTGATACGCATCTGTGATTGGAAGAGGCATGGCTAAACTGACAGGTGAGACACCGCCCTCTCGCTGCCACTGACAGCTGGAAGCTGGCGGAGATGCGGTGCCGTGATGCAGGGGCGCGTTACGTGAGCTCTCGTCACAGTCTGCGCCTCACGAGATGAACGCCCAGTGATCCCAGGTATTTGACTGGGACTGCAATCAGGCTGTCACCTCACCAGCTGTTCCAATTATATCAGCTGAACAATCAATCAAAGAAAATCACTTTTTCTCTCTAGTGCAATGTCAGGAGCCAAGAGGATACAGACGACCTTTCCATTAGTGATCATGGGTCATGAACTATTGTAAACTTTCTAAATGAAATGTGTATTACTCTTCTTCTTTTCTCTCTCTTTACGCATATATCGCTAAATAAATAAATTTACAAAAATTTTTCATATTTTACATTAGTGCAACTATCACTTTAGCACCAAAGAACTGATGTGCTTATATATATAAATCAAGAATTGGATTAAAGTCTTGAACAGCTTTTTAAAATAAATACTTGCACAGAAAGTAGTTAGATGGATAGATTGAACATATTTCAATGAAAGAAATGTTCTTGCAATGTTTACAGTTGGCTAATTGATTGTTTGTAAACTTTCGTTTTCTCTTCAGCCTCTTTATGTTCTTTCTCTCTATATCTCACCCTAAAACTGAACTTTTCTAGACAAAGTAAGCGATAATCACATTCGTGAAAACCGTTTGAGGGAAACACTGTTCACTTTTTGAAACATATACGAATGCTAATAAAATTTCGTAAAGCAGCTATTTTGTAAAGCTCACGATTCAAGAGAAATGGTTGATATCAGCGCTGTATCAGGACAGTGACTACTTTTCTATGAAACGCTTTCCTGACGCCCGTCCCGTTCCACTGCCAGCGCGCGGCGAGAGGACCTGGCGTCTCCGGCCACGTAGGCCCAGTCTGCGCACGCACTGCGAACACTGACATGCACTCACAACTCATGCTAAGCCCTCCATGGTGGACTGCAAAATATCCTCCATCCCACGCTCTCTTGCATGAGTGCTTTTTGTCACTTTTTTTTTTTTTTTTTTGTCAAGTCACCTCCCACAGACCGCTGGCACACACGCGGTTTGATCTCCTACCTCAATATAAAACCAAGAAATGCTCCTGTTTCTAATTCTTTCATGGCGGGTGGGCTTTAATAATGAAGAATCGCTGTCATAGTAACCATTGTTTGCGTACATTCAGTAATATTTATTAAATAGCGTCACGTGGAAGACAAATTAGCAAGGATAAAGAAAAAGTGAACCTCATAAAGGTTAAAGCAGTTTAAAAGTATTTTACCACAAGGGTATATCCAATTCTACTGCCGTGTGCTATGGACGTTGAAGTCCCGCCTACTCAAATACGTGGGTTACCGAGAGTGCGTGGACCACTTATCTTCTAACGCGACCAACAATCGCACGCTAATCCGGTCACCTGCCACCCAGATAAAAGATCGTCGTGAGAGAGAAGCGTCCATTTCGTCCAGCCGGCTGGGAGGAGACAGAGAAAGAGTGAGAGAAAAGGGAGAGAACTGTGGTCTGCCGTCCCGCCACCATCGAGAAGACTTAGGACATTGCATATAGAGACACACAGCTGTTTCGTCGCTGACGTCTGTGGCCGCAAGCCGACTGCTCAGCTTACACAAGTAGAATAAAAACTTGGTCAGAACAAAGTTATTAGAATTTCAAGATGTCTCAGCTCTGTTGTCTGGGAAGATACCTGATTGCAGTGTCGTTAATGCTGACGTCAAGCGCAGGTAAGCTCTTTTTTTCCATCAACCGTTACTGTCACCAATATTGTTTCAAATAACAGCTAAGACGTTTGTTCAGTTACGTAACTCAATTTATTGATCAATCGTACAAAACAACTGTTCATCTCTTAAACCATAATTTCGAGGAAATGAATTAATACAAACAAAAAAATTACAAAATTTTGCCCAAACAATTACTTATTAAAATTTTAATTATAGTGCTTTAATACTAGAAATACGATTCCAAACATTTATTTATCATTTTGCCATTGACAACTTGTGCTTTGAACAAGAGAAATATGGAAAGAAAGACTTTGTTAGGAAAATTATCTCAGACACGATGGAACAAATATTCAAGGAGGAATATTAGGTAGGAAGGAAGAAAAAGAAAGAAAGAAGAATAGAAAGGTCTCCTAATTTCACACGTGCGTGCGTGTGTAAGTGGGGGGTATAGGGGAGGGGCGGAAATGACTGACACACACCGCCATTTAATTACATTGCTAGAGGTAAGGAAGAATAGTTTACTCTTAAAAGAGTATCAGACAATATTTTTTCAATTCTTTTTCCACCCTGTCCACTCTGAACATCCAGGAGGTGGAGGCAGGAAGGGAGTGAGAAACAGAAGAATGAGATGAATGAGATTTCTCTGAGGGTAGATGTTGTTTCGAACCATCTGTTCTACTATAAATGTAATATAGAGTTCTGCAGAATGTCACCCATAATGGTCGCAGGTTGCAAGAAAGATCATCAGACCAACAAGAACGTACTCCCGGCCCCTTTTCTTACAGTATCAAATTCATACTCAAATAAGGCCTCTAGTGCTTTCCTCGAGTTTTATTCTTTGTAAGTTTGACTTTCTGAATTACATTATGTTGAAACTGCATAGGCAGATGTTTTCAAGTTGGAATAAATGACGGACAACAAATAGAACCAGACGTGAAAATTGCTGACAAAGATGAAATCGAAGACGAGGTGGATGAATTGGGGTAAATTAAGTTTGTTTTAAATAAAAGGTCAGTAATCAACTGACGTCAACAGATGTCTACAGGAAACACGATCGTCCAGACAGTTTTGTAAAACAACCTAACTGTCCGGCATAATGAAGGGCAGTTTTCCAGTCTGTATTAATTAAAACGATACTTTATCTTGATGATGATATCATCAAAGTGTTTGCGAGTGTCTGCACTACCATTCTCATCACAATGGCTAAAAACTTCCATCTGTTACAGTTAATAATACACTTTTACTCCTCCTACATGTAGCCTCAGACTAATTAATGCCAGCTGTCGAAATGACATTCATGAGAATTTCGTAAACCACGATTAACTTCGACTTCTTTTACGGCTGTTATTTGATTATATGTTGTTAGAGACTGAAACAGGATCGGAGTTTTACGTTTTGGCATCTTGCTTTCTTAGTTTGTTGATTGTCCTTAGCTTGGAAAACATCAAATGCTTTGATTAAAGTAGGCAAAGTGATGTGCGAAAGCTACAAGAAGCCAATGCTTTTGAGGGCAAACTTTCAAGACTTCAGAGTTTTGGTTGACATGCTGTCCAAACTAGTTTTCCCACACAATAACTGATGTGCAACTCAGGGGCACTTCAAAAGTCTCAAGCTTAGGCATTCTTATTCGACGAGAACGGCCTTTGGAAGCCTATAACATATGTTGTAGTGCACATTAGTGTTGGAAAATATCTCTATACGCTGTAGTGCACACTAAAGTTGAAAGTTATTTATATATGTCTAGTCCTCCCTTCCCCAAAGAAGGTGGCGCCACGGGTAGCGCCTGTTACGAATGCAGCGAGGATTGGCTGCCGTGTTCAGATCTCGTCTCGGGCACATTGTTCTTTTTTCTGCGTGTGGCATCTGTTTACAGGACTGACTGCTTTGTCATGATATAGCCTTAGTAGCTGGCTGGGTGTAAAACAACAAAACAACAAAACAACAATACCCGCCTCGCCTCTAATCTTCTAGTTGTGATGATACCGGCGTAAGATCACGGCATATGTTCGTCTACCCAGAATTACAAAAAACTCAACTGCTTAGCTTCTCAATCGAGGAGCAGGGATCATTAGATCACGTGATTCTGGCAGTGCACATAAGGAACCTGAGGTCTAGACGTCTTTGTAAGAGTGTTTTGGCGTGTGTCATGATCTGCACAGATTGCACGTCCACCAAAAAAAAAAAAAAACCAAACAAAACAACAACAACAACAACAACAACAACAACAACAACAACAACAACAACAACAACAACAACAACAACAACAACAACAACAACAACAGACGAAAGTTGGATTTTTAGGTAAGATGAAACCATTCCTACAACTGGTTTCTTGTTTTAAAATGTAGACGTGAGGATTATTACTCTGCCGTCTGCAAATTAAATTACTTGATAAGCCGCTCACGTCATCGGAAAAAAATACCTGACGATTGACGACCCAGACGATCATAAATTGTGATAGCTTGTTCCTTATCTTACATTTTTTTTAATCACTCGCGAGTTCGTGAAAATGCACGAGAAAGCTTTTTCTTCGCGTGTCTAGTTCCTTACATTACCCAGTCATGTCGTTTTACTTACGTCTCATTTAACTGTCACGTGACCAGGAATGTCACACGCACCGTCACGTGCAGATGACTAATGTTACTTGAAGAGCATTTCTCATGTCTGCCATTTTGACTTCTTTTTGTGCAGGATCATGTTTTTAGGCTTATGTTTCGAGATTGGTGCTATCTCAGATAGGAAAATAATTTAAAATAATTTGATTTAAGACAACGGTGATGTCAGCACCATCATTATTTCCTCAAAGCTGAGTCATTATAAAAATCAAACCTGGTAGAGGCTTAAATTAAAAATGGCAAGATGATACATATAATCTTCTTTGTTTTATCACAAACTGTAACGGTCAGGTTTAAGTCTAAATGTCTCAACATAAAAATAATAATAAAACTGAAAAGGTCATAGAGAGAGAGAGAGAGAGAAAGGATTCACTCGCTGAACGGAGAACACAAAGAATATGCGTTGCAGCGAGTAATGTCTGTAATACAATAGTCTTCATTATCGCACACAGGTTAAGGCTGAACATAATCCATATGACATGAACAAAATTTATAAACAATAATGCTAACGATTTTATAAAACTTGCAATGTTTCAAGTTGTGTCAGAACTTAGCCAAGGTAGTACTTGAGCAATGTGCTGTGAATTACTTTGAAATCCCTTTGTAATACTCATAAAAACATTACAATATTGAATGACCGCCATTCAAACACTCATAAAACGAATGATAACAATTACAATATCGTGTGATCACAATTGTCGTATTCAGCAGGCCTCCACATACGATAGCACCGTGAACTGATTGTAAGCAAACATTAATTTGTAAAATAAATACACACATGTTATGAGCAATAGCAGAGTTGTTTGAAATTTAATGCATGTAAAACGAGAGAGAGAGAGAGAGAGCGAAAGAGAGTGAGAGAGAGTGAGAGAGAGAAAGAGAGAGAGAAGAAAATCAATTACTCGCGAGACTGTCAGCATCAAAGAGAAACCCTAGAAGAAACGATTAGTCGAGCAACAATACCTTTAGACTCTTCCTACATGTACAGACTTGTATATAATGTATATATATATATGTTTGCTCACCTGACTGCCTATAGTAACTGATAAATACAAGTCCTCATGCATGCGGTACTGTCAGAAGGGATAACCAATCCTGACAATACAACCTCCTCATAGTGCCATCATCTCAAAGAACAAAGCTAACCACGTGTACAGTTAGTAATATGTAGGTAAATATATGTGAAGCTAGTAATACTTTCTGTAAACTTTCCATTCTCACATAAAACCCTCATGTGAACAAGGGAAGCAAGCGCTGTAAGTTGGCGGTTAACAAATAACGACATAAGTTCTGAAGGAAATGCTTGTTGACAACACTGTTTCTTCTAAACCATCTTAACAGATAATAATCCCACAACATTGCCTCCACTATCCTTTCCTCCCTGAGAAGGGCGCAGTCTTCATATCGAGAGTATTTTTCTCCATTTGTCTAACAAATGTTCCAGCAGACACTTTTTACGTTATCACGTGATTTACTTTTTAAACATTAAAGTATTATATCGAAAAGCAATATTATTTTTATTTCTCTCGAGGAGTAGACAAATTTCATTATCTCAAAGCGCAAACATATTTTCATTTATCTCGAGAAAGAAACCCTCCTTGGCGACCTTTCTTCGCGCTTCTTTCTTTTCTTTGTTCTTTATTTCTTTACCCATCCTTTTTTCTTTTGTCTTCCTTTATTAAAAACGTAAATTTTTTATGCACTTTTATGTCTTCTTTCTAGAAATCCCTGGCACCTCATTAGCGCTGAGACCCTCTTAAGAAAATTACTCACTTGATGCATCGGAATTTTGTTTGACTGGTAGAAAAACAAGTACAGACGCATGTCAGCTTGAAAAACTGCCAATGGTGGCACCGTTGTTCTTTTCATCATCGCCTTCCCCTCAAAATAAACAAACAAACAGCAAAACACCACCGGGGAAAAATAATAATAAAAATCAAGATAAAAGAAATCGACGTGAGAAAAGTTTTGCTATAGAATGGCAGTCTGTGTGGAACTCATGGCACCTCAGTGACTGTCCTGAAGTTAATGGCGATGGTCGGAATATCCCACAGACATCTTTTGACATTTTACTAGCATTCGGAATAGAATATGTTGTGTACTAACTGCAATTGTCTCATTCCCATATTGATTTAGAGCTGGCTTGAACAAACACATTTCACTTCCACTACGAATCTCCTGTTTCTTTACAAAAACAAACACGAGATATTTTGCTGTAAGGAGGAGAGCGCCCACAGCCCGCCCCGTTATTTCATTCTGGGAAGTGCGCGAAGTTTGATTTCTTGATGCCAAAACCTTTTGTTACATAATGTTATTGTCATTATATCATCGAATATACCTTAACTTTACATCAAATTAGGCAGAGAATTTACTATATCTACCGAGGTTGTATTTTAAGGCTCTCAAGGGACAGACCTTTTCAAAGAAATTTCAACTTTTTTTTCTGTTCGCGTTGAGAATAATGCTTGAAAATATGGATTTACTGGAAAGCACAAGATAATTGCTTGTCAGCCTTATGAGCAATAAGTCGTGCAATTTACTGCAGAAAAATTTGTAGTAAGCATCTAACAAACCTGGAAAACACCTTCTCCATACCTTCTTGAACGTCGATGGGTGTAATTTTCTAATGACTGAGTAAAGCTCAGTGCAAGAAATCAACAACGTAGATGTAATGATTGCACATGGATATGTTTACACTGTCAAGGCATCTCAGTATTTAGTCAACTACTTAGCTTATTCTCGACCCCCACTAAAGGGAAAGGGTTAAATGTAACAAGCATGTCTTCGCTACTTTATCACTCTCGTTCTCGTTCATAAAGAATTGTCATTGTCATCATTCGTCTTATTTCCGTGTGTCCATTAACTGCCGTTCCTTCCATTCGCCAGTCGTAGGAGAGCAAACTATTGTTATTATCACCAACCATTATTTCTACCCCATGTCGCCATAACCTGCATCCTCTCACCGACATTTGCAAATTGTTTCTTTCTCCCGAAATTCTAATAACGTTCAAAATATTTTAAAAAAAAAAACAATTTTATTGAAAATGTAATAAAGAGGGTAAAATAACTTTTCCTTATGTCTCTAGATTTTCTTTAATACATATAACTTAAAATAGAAAAGTGTGAGGGAATATTTTATACATAAAGTAATGTTTTATTTTAATGCTTCTTGGGTTAGCGATTTACACACGTTTTGCATCTCTTTTTAAATTTGACTTCAACAAAGAGTATTGACAATTATTACAAATTTGAAATGCAGTCCATGAAGACATAAACTGGAAACTTACTACTGTGGTTATATGACAATTATTACAGACTTAATTTAAAGAATTCCATAATGGTTTTCCTACTTCGATTCAGATGGAAGGTGAACCTATGGATTTTTACATTTATGAAGAATTTTGAGAAATAATCTATGGATCATGTGGGTAAAAATTGTGCGTAGCTTGTCTTTATCAAACTCCTTAAGTCCTGTAATATGCATTGTGTGTGCATTGATTGTATCTATAATTCTATATATATATATCCTTATAATCCCAGTAATGCACAAATGTTTCTTTCATACCATGGCTTTTCATCCTCTAAACATGTCCAGGTTTTCTCTCGCAATCAGAAAATGTCAGTTTAGGTGAAATATTTTCAGCAACACGGCATCAGGCCGAGAACAGAAAGCAGAGAAACAAAATTTATACTCATAAAATAGATGTGAATGTTTAACTAAATAAAAAAAAATTGTGTGAGACCGCACAAGAGAAAGCGAGAACAAGAAAGAGTAAGAGAGCATGACTGAGGGAGAGAATGAGAGAAACCACTATATTTATCATGTGTAGCAATCAACTAAAAACAAGCGAATCCGCCTCGATGAGTTACCTGCCCCATCATTGCTGTTGGTCGGTGCTGCTACATCATCGTCAAAGAGCGGGACTTATCGCCAGCTTCTTTATTCCATAAAATCATCGGCGTGTTTCATTGCGCTGAACGTCATTTCCTTTCCCGTTGACTCTTGGGACATGGAGCAAGCGACAAGACAAACTGCGATATGTTTTGGGGAGGAAGCGGTGGGCGAGAAAATACCTTCATTCTGGATTTGGCCCGGAAATCACGCTCCTTCGCAGGTCAGACAATAAAAACTGGTGGAATATGAGAGATGTGCAAGGTTCCTATTACACACAGTGGTTTTGAACTGTAGACAGGACAGAGACACCTAAATTTACACCAAGGTAATATATATATTTGAAACATATCCGCTGTGCCATAGTGGCTTTAGTGGTAACAGGAGACGACAAAGGACTGAAAAGTTGACAACCGTGAGGTGGACTGGTGCGCCAGACATGATGAGATTTAACACTATCCCTTCTTGTGCTTTTATTTTAAATCTCATCCTCTGGTTGTTTGATGTCCAAGGGTTAAAGGTTCTTTCAAGCTACTGAAAACACTTGGTCCTTTTGACGCTCTGTGGATAAGGTATCCCAACAGTTAGACCCTCAGCCTCTGTGTTGCTAAGCAGTGGAACTCTCTTCCACATCACATTCGCCATTGGGACTCCAAGGCTACATTCTAACCTTCTCTGAAAACATATCTGGTGTGTGTGTGCGAGAGAGGGAAAGAGAGAGCGTATGTGTCCGTTTCAATTGCCGTTAAGGACAAAAGTAAACACTTTGCCAAACTTTGTCAAAAGTTTGCTTACTCGTTTGTCACTTAAGAACGAACTTTACCATGTAAATAGTTTTCAAAAGGCCAAGCTCACAGAGGGTTTGAACATCGTCATGTCCACTGGACAGGGTGACGCACGTTTTGTCTACAGTTCCGCACGTGACTTCTTTCTCCTCCTTTCTTACTCTGCTGCCCCGCGCATCGCAATTTTTAGATCGTTTCCTTCACTGTCAATTTTCGTTGCTGGCAAAAATGTCGTGGTCCTTTCTTCTTCGCGTCCAAAAAAGTACACAAGCAAATCACCAACGCGCACTTCCGTTCGCGCATCTCGTGTCACGTGTTCGGAACCAGTCGCCCGAGGAAGAAAGCGAGGGTGACGTTTAGGAGCTGCCATGTCTTCCCGACAGCGCCATTAAAACAAAATTGGACGTCCCGAGAACCCCAGGGGCACTTTGTCCACTTTGTCGCGTCTGTCTTGTCCTCCCAACGATCGGTGCAAGCTACAAATATTTTTGTCTGCCATTGTAGTTTCCCTAAGCTCTGCTCAGTTTTTCCCCAATCCTTTCCATTGTTTTCGTTGGAGGTTTTCTCCTTATTTGAAGTACATTGGCGGCATTTTAACGTTCCACAAATTTTTACATCAGTTAAAGATAAGAAAATAATCCACGTTAAAAAAATAATTTTCGCTCAGCTTGATCTTTTGTGTGATATGCTTGGATATGTTTGTGTATTTCTCTGTGTGTGTGTGTGTGCGCGCGCGTTTGTGTGGGTGCCAGATACACATTGATGAAAAGTTTCATATTGTGAGATACACATAAACACTGTGACAGTGGCGATGACAAAGCTGTATTCCGCACAAGTCGTGGTCGAAACCCTTGAAGGTCCCTGCAAGTCGTGGCAACGCTTTATGCACAGATTAGCGCGTGTTGCAATTAGTGTGTCCTGGACTGGGTCTCTGTCATGACTGCCCTAGCGTGCCGAACGCAACAGTTTCTTCTTTACCAAACTCATCCGTGCCCCAGGGCCCAAGCTCGCCTCCCGTTCTATCCTCTTAAACACGAGATGATTCCCCAGGGGAGGGACAGAAAGACAGGAGGTCACAGACCGCGCATGCGCGTCTTTAACACACCTATTCACCCTTTGAGTGAGGGAGAAAGAGAGAGAGTGTGTGTGTGAGAGAGTTATAGAAAACACAACTTTGCTTTCCAGGGATACGGAGCCTCCTACACGAACTAATGTAGAACAAAGGGATTCCTGACTCTCTTAGCAATGAAAGATGATAATGAACATCACACAATCTGACGCCTATAAGTAATGAACAATGATACTAAATACAGAGTAACCTGACTTGATTGTCGAGTAACCTAAGTGTTCATACTGCTGAATACAATAATCAGTGAAGAGTTCTGGTTCAGTCTACAACCTGGGAACAGCGAGCTAAAGTCCCATTCCACGAGGGACTATCCTCTACCCCTCCTCCCGTGGGTTAGAAAACAATGACAAATTGAAACAACAATGCGATTATCTATTTGTTAAAAGATCAAGGAAAAATAAAAGGCCTAGTGAAATCAGCGGCGCGAAAACAGTTTTCACGTCCACCCCGGGTAAGTGCACGTCACACACGGCCGGCGCATGCATTACGACCCCCGGAAGGAGCGAACTGTTTGCGCTGGCGAACAAACACAGGGAGTGCTGCGTCAATGCTGCAGCCATTGTCCACGCGCTGCTTCCGCTGCGATAAATTATAAGATGTTGATTTGAGCAAGCTGGTAATTAGAAGGCCGTTCAGACAGTGTGATCGTCGTGTCCTTTTGTGCACGCGCCTTGTTGTGCGCGTGTCGCCATTGTGTTGACAGGGCCCTCCACGCTGCGACTGTCGGGGAAACCAGTGTTTACAGTCTAAATGATTCATTGCTGGCCGTAATCCCTTCCGCACATATTTCTGAGCATGCATATTCCGCTGTTGTAGTACGGGTATATTGAAATGTTAAAACAAGCGGGCTAGCGAAGAAGTTTAAGTGACTGGTAATTTAATAAATTATTGTCTGTAAAAGCGGCCATCTTCAGAAATCATTTGTAGGGGGTTTGCTGTCGGTTTTGGTCGAAAATGCATTAGCAGACACAGATTCATAATGTCGACCATGACTGAGAATATAAGTAAGATTTTAAAAGAAAATATATGTTTTGCAACAACCACGAACCACAGCCAAAAAGACTCGTGTGTAAGAATCATTAGAAAAATTATCAAGTATAAGCATCATTAGAAACAAATTTTCGAAAAATGGGTTTCGGTGTTTATATTATCTCCCAAACTGCATTTTCTTTCCTAGCACTCCAAGGGGCTAGGTATCCATTCAACGGCCAGCTAGGTCAACTAAAAGTAGAAAGTGCATTGCACCACACGAACCGTTACTCCGTGTGTGTGACGAGAATGCCGATACTCTCAGCACTTGGCCATTCGCTTCCTTAAGGATGTGGAGAAGGACGAGATGAATAAATCTGAAAAAAATAAACGAAAGAAAAAGAACTAACACTTGAAAGACAAATCGACAGAAGGAAGCTCAAAAGAAATGCGTAAAGGAATCTGAGAGAAGAAATAATTCGTTACCAGACTAAATGAGTGGGTAGCAATGCTGTGGCTGATAACAGGTAAAAGAAAAAAGAAAAAGAAGAGTAAGCCGTTTTTTCCTGTAAGTTTCTGCTCCTCCCCCTGCAAATTTTTGCCTGTAACCTGTGGGGCTTATGGAATGATAGGTCATCGCCACTACACTGCTGTCTGCCACCTCGCGTCTGGCACTGTCCTATAGAGCGTCTTGGGGCAATGTCTGGACGCGAGGAGTGTCATGATAAGGTCTGCAGGATTTTGTTTCATGCAGGGGCATGATGAGTGGTTCATCCTCCTCATCCTCTTCATCATCATCTGCAAGACACCTGTTAGCGAAAGGGTGAAAAAATAAGGGTTTTAATTCGAATGCTTATATCCATAATTATGATTTGAAGCTCTTTGTCCTTCTATCTAGATTTATTTGTGAATGTTTTTTTTTCGAAAAGATTGAATTTTGCTGTGTTACTGGCTGAACACGGATCCACAGAACGTTGACATTTGAAAAAGCCATCATCTTATTCCAGTGAGTTTGCCATAGCTTCTACCCAGACAGAGCAGAAGCTACTGTTTAGAAGTGTCGATATAGTCGCACAGGACTGAATGAAAATAATAGATAATAAAAGCTGAGAAACTGATAAAAAATTGCAAAGTATACTTTTATCTCCTCATCGCTTAAATTTGCGAGAAACTCATCACTTAACTCTACAAAGTAGTGAGAAGATCAGAGTACACAATATCTACCGCAAATCTTTTCTCTCATTCACTCAGTGACTTCTGCGCAAATACCGGAAACATTGGCAGCAACAGCAACAACAACAGAAAATGCACAAGAACAATTCCGTTCAAACAGACCAATTTGAATCCGACATCTAGGGACGGCTGTGTCGTTACTTTAGTTTACTCTGATGTCCAACCATGGCGCGCATATTTCTGATCACGTCATTTCCGGGAGGCATACAGAACGTTTCACGCCAGGGGACCGTCTATGGGACTCGTCGCAGACGGCAGCAGACAGGATTCCTCGTGCTCGTCACGAGTGACAGAGCTGCCGTGAGCACTGCTGTATCTAATGCCTGGTGTTTGCTACTCTCCATCAAACCCTGTCTCTGTGTCCGTCGGACGTGACATGTTCCGGTACGTCCCGCACTGCTACTGAGTGGTGTTCACGGTCTGGAGCCAGATAAAGTGCTAACGGGCCCAGTGAAATGAAATAAGAAGATTATGAACGCACCATCATGTCCTAGGTCCTCCACGCCCCCTATCCCCCACAGTCTTTCTCGGAATGAAACAGAAAGTCTGTGCATGCGCGGTGCAAAATAGTTCGTCAGATGAGGCTTGATGACGTCCTCACAAACACCATCGTCTACAAAGAACAAAGTTCAAACAGCTAACGGCTGTAAACCCCTTCTTCCCGCCTCCTCACAACGTTAGCAACCCCGAGAACTATACTTTTCTGTGAGTTTTGTGGAAATTGGTTATGCTTTATATACTGTCACGTGGATGTCTTCAATCGATCCTTGCCGTCGTCAGTTCAAGTTTCATCAGATGATGTTGTCTAAAGCGACTTCTTCTAATCTTTGCAATCCTCAACATCCACGTTTGTAGGACAAGCCAAGATCTTTTATTGAATGCATCGCATGATGTCAGCGCTAAATTCTTGCTTCGAATAACGCCGCCGCTTTCGTCTCATTCATCGCCATCGTTAGCTAGACAGTTTAACTGCTGTGCGGGAAATTTCACCCTTTTAAATCTGTATTTTATTTGCTGTTTTATGCGGCGAGGTCTGAACATAGGAGGCTTGTGTTTTACACCAGCGCAGTATTGAATGTCTGCAAATGGCATTTGAAAACAGCGCAATTTCCTGCGCTCAACAAGAAGATGGCCGCCAGGTAGAAATAACACTTCACAGCAGATCTTGTTCCCACGCGAGATTATACCGTCCGCTTGAGTAGTGAAGGACTATCAAGTTTACATATATATATATCAGACAACACGTAAATGGAAGTTAAATGAGAGCGAAACAATTTGGATGCTGCTGCTTTGAAAGATCAGTTGTTTGGTCAGGTCGAGGTTCTAGTCTCTGACTGACCTGACATTTTAAAGAGGAAGGTAACTAGGTGGTCACATTATAAAAAAACGAGTGTATATTCATTCTCTGTCCCTTTTGATAAAACCGTTTCTTATATTGATATAAACAAATAGAAAATAATGTGTTCTAAAAGCGGGGCGAGGAGGGGGAGGCTTTGTGGAGGTGTGAGAGGAGGGTCGCTGCTCTGTGACCCCGCTGGTGTTGTTTACTGTCTCTGGTTCCTTTTTTTTCCTGTTGTTGTCTCTCTTGGTCTTTGTGCCTAGGAGGCCTGCCAAGTCAGCAATGGTGGTAGACTGTACTTGCCCTGCTCTAGACATCTATTTAGCTTTAGGTACTTTATTAGTTTCTACTGTTT
This sequence comes from Pomacea maculata, assembly GCA_004794325.1. NCBI lineage: Eukaryota > Metazoa > Mollusca > Gastropoda > Architaenioglossa > Ampullariidae > Pomacea > Pomacea maculata. The sequence continues at coordinate 632,158 of SRHC01002267.1, forward strand.
TAAGTCTACTGACGTCAGGGTAGCGTCCTACCAACCTCTGAAGACGTCAGGGTAGCGTCCTACCAACCTCTCAAGACGTCAGGGTAGCGTCCTACCAACCTCTCAAGACGTCCGTCCAAGGGTAGACATGGCTTCTGCTTCACCGCCGTCATCGATACGTCGATTGTCTCCCCGCCGCAGAACGCTCAGCGGGTGGGGGTTGTCTTCCTTGGCCTGAGTGCCATAATGGTCACTTCCTGTACAAAAAAAGCGTCGATTCTGATTACGCCCCCCTGCCAAGCCAGGATGACCCTATTGATAAGAAACGCCGAGGAATGTTTGTACCAGGAACAAACCATCTATCATGCTGTCCTTAGCAAACGACAGTCCAGGGTCGGACTTAAGTATCCATACCCAAGCAAGTGCGCTGATCTGCCACTTAGGGTGTCGTTCAACTTTTGCTCCACTGATATAGCTGTTGCATTGATAAAAATGGTCGCCTTTTTCCTAATGTCTCTCTTCACTTCAAAAGGTTTCCCCTGAAATGTAAAAACAGGGCAAATCTGCGATGATGTATGATTTCCCATCCTCAGATGAATGCAGACTCAGTGTTTTAAGGACCCCAGGTGATATCATGTTTCACAGCCGCCTACCATAGCCTGAACAGGTACAAGGTATCGCATCTGACAAAGCAAGCCCGCAGACACTATAGCGTTCATACGGACATCCGGAATTTAGTTGATGCAGATCGTTGCAAAACAAAAAGAAACAGACAAACACAAAACAAAAACAAAACAAGAAGAAACCGCTTATCTGCTTAAAATGTGTGACAAGGCTTCGGTCAGTTTTGGGCTCTCTAAAATCTCAATTGCCAAATAAATTCTGCGGTGGAATCAGTTCCCTGTTGTTCTTGATGTTAACGATCGAATAAGTTCTGCGCCGTTCTTGAAGTCAACGGTTGAATACGTTTTACGTTATTCTTTACGTCAACGTGGGATAAATTGTGAGTTATCCATCTGTAACATAGGCTCCCTCATTCTCTATAAAGTCCGTGTTAAAGGAGGAGGTACAGATCATGAGAAGGCGCAAATATTTTTTGTATAATCAGAAAATATTATACATTGAAAATATTTGTTTTGAAGCAAGTGAAAGGCAACCCTAGAAACAAAACTGCGTCAAAAATATAGGGGAGTGGACATGGAGCATGTTAGAGCAAAGGACACACAACAACAGGCTCTGAGAAGCGAACCCATGCTATGTAAGCTCACGTGGACAAAAGGTTTCATGGTGAAAACAGAGAAAAGTTCCTGTCAATATGAGAAGTTCAGTCAAGTTGAACGACGTGCGTAGAAAAACAGCTTGAGCTTGTAAATTAGAGTGATCTCTCTTGGTTGACATCCACAGAAGGGTCTCTCTGGTCCTGGCACTTTAATCGTCGTCAGACATAATCTGTCGTTTCGCTTGTCATACGATATGCAAGGGCAAAGGCAAGCACCAGTGCCTTTCACAGGAAACTGAGAAGTTTTCACAACAAAGCCAATGTCGAGGTTGACACCAGCTTTCGATGCCACGTCAGAGCAGTCCCGCACCAATTTCCGGTAGTGGGACAGACGATTCCCCCGAACGGGCCAGCTCGGAACTGGAAAAACAGGGATGGGCAAGTGGTGAAGGTTTAATGGTTTGGTGGAGGAGGGTGTCATTGGGGTCTGCCGAGGAAGTTAACGGGTTGGGTCAACAGAGTTTGAGTAAAGGTCGTAAATTATTAATGGTAGAGATATTGAGCAAGTGCATTATGGAGATGCCATGTGCTTCGCAGCAAAACGTTTTAAAGGTTCTGATAAAGTCATCTGCCTCGAGGCAAAACGTCAGGGTTCGGTTGGGAGCTCCGAGAAAGGAAATGAGTATTTGAACATTTGTGATGTATATGTGTATGCATGCATCTGTTAGCAATGAGCGGATTTACATACTTGCAATACATCGCACTTCCTACGTGTATTAGAATCCCACAATGCATCACACACATACACAGACACACATTCATATTGTATGTTTGCGTTTCATGAGGTGTGACAGTGTAAAACAACAACAACAACAACAACAACAACAACAACAACAACAACAACAACAACAACAATCATCGAAGCAATTTCACAGCGCACTCTGACGGCATTCAAAAATAATGCATTTGAAAGTTTAGTGGATACCCCTAGTACACAACAGTTGATATTAATTACAAGGCAAGTTCCGAAATACACGAAGTACCACCATGAAAAGTCATCGAGATTTTACAGTCCAAAGAAAAAAGTTCCTTGAAAATATTCTCCATTGAGATGCATTTTAATAAATAAGGCTCTTCAAGCCATAATGTTGCACACAGCGTCAAGACATGGCATTTCTCGAAGTGACATCGGATCCTGGCCGCAGTTGTCAGGTGGTACGTGGAATACAATGTTTGGTGGGATGGGGAGGGTGAAAGGACGCCGGAGAACGTTCACCATGTCCCTTTGCCGGCGCTTGGGATCGGCATCGGCTACCGTCAGTACAAGGAGTCGACAAGACAGGGAGGACAGGGAACTGAAAAGAGAAGGAGGACCAGAAAATGACAAGAGAAGGAGAACAATGATCATGGCGAGGATTGAGAGCGAACTCGTCGAAACCAAAGAATCTGCGGCTGTGTAGCTAAAGTGATGGAGCTGAACACATTCCCTCTACTGGTCCACTTTCTGTTCTCTCACATCCCCACTCACCACACACAAAGGTGTAAGGATGATCAGTTCTTCCCTACACATCAGGCACACTATGCAACCTTTTGATTTGATTTTTGGAATTGGATCAGGCATTTGCTGACTAAAAGGTTACCTCGCCCCCGACTCCTAAGCACATATCACTGATGTGGGAAAGGATTTAATTTAAGCTAAAACGGACAGAAAGTTCCTTACTTACCATCTGTCTTTTTTCCAGCCCTTGAATTAAATGGGATCGTTCTGAAGGTCTTCATGACCCTGAAGTTTAGAATAGTTGGAAGGCCGTTCAAGTCGTTTCCAAAATAAGTTCTGGAGACCACGGAGGCAACAGCCTGGTAGACATTTGAAAGTCAGCTAGCGGGTTAGCAGGAGTGGAGAGTCCTGAACATTTTTGTCGGGAATCACTAAGGATGCCAGTAGCCAACAATGGTGTCTGATTGGCTTGGCACGTCAGCACGCACCATCTGGAATACTGAGAGACAAAACTGGAGTTTGTACGGATCTAGGCGCTTCCTTTTCCCCTTTACTTCTTCAACTGGCGGCAGAAAAACTCGACAAAAGCTGACCAAGTGAGCAGTTTGAATGGGTAGACTCGGCGAACGGTCTCGATGGATGTCCAGAAGGTTTATAGTGTGGACGTCCGCTGTATCCCATTGCAGACCCATTAACCATCCCCCAGCAACAGGCAGTCTTGTGTCGCCTGGGGAGGTAGTTCCCGGTTTTCCAAGACTGATGTCATCAAAGCTTTTTACCCCTACATCTGTATTCGGTATTCCACAAAAGAGTCCGTTTACAGTGAAGTTTAGAGTGCTGAAGGGGATCGAGAGTTGCTGTAACCCAAACTAAAGATGAATGTAGGAAATAAATAAATAAATAATAGGAGAATGCAAATTTCAGTTAATTAAATGTATAAAGTATCTTCTGTCTTTTACTTTTGTCAGAAATGTCTAAAGTGACATAGTCATTTTCTATGTCCGAACCAACCGCTAAATTAATCAGTTAAAATGTCTGCATTTAGTCAGCGTGCGGCTTATCCAAACAGTCTTTGTCTACCAGTCTCCTTTCGCAAAGCAGCAAATTTTCTGCGAGTAAAAAGCAGTCCAACATGAAGAAGCACTCTCATTTTGAATGAGAATTTTGCTCACTTTCATCCACACACCTAAGCAATGTTGCGACACTGGTGGTCAATGGCACTGAATGTAAACATTAATTAAAGTTTCCTTGATCCTTTCGAAGATGGGAGAGGGGTGGGCGGGGACTGTGTGCGAAGAAATTTCATTACGGACTCTTCCTCTTCAAATTTTAGTATTGACCCAATCGATCTTAAGTTGGAGGTTGGCGAAAATGGGCGAGCGGCTGCGTTTTCAGTTGAGTTCCTTGTTACTAATCACTTCTCTTTGACAGGTGATGAAGCGCCTGTGTTCACGATGGTGCAATAAAGACAGCATGCTTTATTTGCCAAAAGATTTTGCGACAGAAATGCACTTTGTTTAGCGAAATTAAAGACAAATTAACAACCGAGCAGACTGAGGTTGCGATTATTCCCTATGGTGGGGAGGGGCAGGGTGCACAGACCGTATCAGCCGCAACTAATGAAAAAGTGAATCGCGCAAAAAGATTCTTCGTAATCAGAATACACAAAACCATTATTCTTTGAGGGACCATTAAAAAAAATCTCTTATGATACTTTTCTTAAAAAATAAATCTGCACTTTTCGGTGTAGCTCGCGTGTAAGCTCTGACCAGCCTCCACATTATTCAATTATAGTTTATACCTTTTGATAACTATTTCTCTTTATACAAACTTATTCACTAGAAACATTTCATGAACAAATGGAATTCTAACGGCATTAGTAGGTTTTGTTATTGTGAGAATGAGTGTCTGCAAATGTCATAAAAGGCGATAAACACCAAGAGAGAAACATAAACTTTGACTAAAGCCAACAGATTTTCCGAAAGTTCAGTAAGATAATCCTGTAGACGACGATCGTCTCTATTGCCAGTGCCGCAATGAAATTCAACTTTGTTGTGTTTCCCACAAGAGCTGTAAATACAATCTTCGCAGTCTTTGGAGAAAAATCGGGATTGACATATGCTTATAATGGATGTGAAATTCATAGTTTTTATTAATAATAATGACAATAATACACGTCTTCAAATGACGAGAAGGCTCATGGCCTTTACAACAAAACCAAATCCCCCGTCTAAGCACTTTTGCCCCGCCGATTAACCCCTAAATTCAAAAGTGCAAAGAAAATAGAAATGTTCATCCGATTAAATGCTCCACAACAATTTGATAAAAGATCGGAAAATGGGTTTTGAAAGACATCTGTAGTATTGGGTGATCGTCGGATAGAGAAAGGAAAGCTGTTTATTCATATTCTGTCACTGTTGTCAGTTAAGATGCCTGAGGGCGTGAGAAATATATTTATTCTTCACACAGGAGCAGCATGAAAACAGAACACGAAGAAAATGACGAGGACGAGTACGAGGAGTACGACGACGACGACGACTACGATGACAATAAACAAGAAGAAAAAGAAGGCAAAAAAGAAGAAGAAGCCTGTCTATAGTAATCATTAAGAGACCTTTTAACATTCAGCATCTCTCATAGATGTTTGCATTTGTCAGCGTACAGGGAGAGGCAGAGAGGAGACTTGCTTCCGACACAACAATAATGTTCACATAGCTAACAATGTGACAATGAAACATCTTCCTTGGCTTTGCTAATCAAAATGAAGGGTGTGGCATTTTTAAGGGTCTCCTTTCTTAACGAACTTAGTTATTCCACTACATATTCAGATAACAAGGAGCCATGCGCAGGCCGTTCTATTGATGTCTCAGTATAATTGAAATGTTGGAATTATTCGTTGCAAACACGTGAAGAGCGCACGAATGTTTTCTGATTCTCTTTTCTAAGGAGGGAGAGAGAGAGAGATAGAAAAAAAGAGAAAGCAGAGAAAGGATGGATACGAAAATGCAAAATATTCTATTAAAACTGCGACTTTGGAATTCCTCCCCCTCCTCCCAAAGGGTATGCCTTAATATTCTCCATTTCATCTTTAGTCAATTATTTTTTCTTGTTCCCTTGAGGACGAATTAAATAACGCTTTTTCTCATTCGTGTTAAACCTATTCTTCAACATTCCCACACCAGGCGGACGCGATTATTTGAAATCATCAGCACCGTTATCGCCATAATCTAGAATATTTCCACTTTCCAACGTTTCCAGGTGAGAAAAGACAGACAATAAATAAGGTAACAATAGGGACAAGCACACATCACCCCCCACATGGATGTTGGTGGTTGTGAACCTGATCGCTTGCATTAGACTATGGCCGTCACAGGTGGCGGGTGATTTAACTCAGGCGGGGGACTCACGGCCACAAGTCCCTCATCAAAGAGCCGCCCGGCAAAGGTGTGCCTTGTTCTTCTGTAGACTGAATCCTTGTCTTTCTCTTCTCAGTGTGCGAGTCCGACAGAGTGATAGATGAGTTTACACCGGCGACAACTTTCTCACGTGCAGCACTCGCCACGGCACAAGGTGCGACTTTGAGAGACTCAAGCATGCGTTGTGTCGGTCTTAAGCTGCAGCTTGTGGTCCGTTAGAGATATCGTGAGTTACGACTTTGTTATGAACTTATAACATGGCTTTTTATCGAACAGCTCTCCAATCCTTAAACACGGCTCCTGTATCGAATATCAGTCCAGACCTTATGGCTTTTGCTCTTTAATTCTTATATTGAAACGGTAATGTTAGTGTTTCAACAACAGGCTAGTAATTGACAAGAAAAAATATAATAAAAATGATTTGGTACGATTATTTCGCTAGTTAAAAGAAAGAAAGAAAGAAAGAAAGAAAGAAAGAAAGAAAGAAAGAAAGAAAGAAAGAAAGAAAGAAAGAAAGAAAGAAAGAAAGAAAGAAAGAAAGTGAGTTGATAAAAGTGACAAAATAAATAAGGTTAAAGAAACCTGAATGACATATCCTGCAGTCTTTTATAGATAAAATAAATAGTATAAAGATTCTTACGGCCTGGAATAGCAGTTTAAAAATTGCCCAAAAATATGTTATGTATGTTCTGAGGTAAATAGTTCTTTTTCAAGCGTCTCTCACATTCACACATTCTCTTTCTCTCTCTCACTCTCACATTCATATCATTATTTGACACACTTTTGCGAATCTCTTTCAAGAATTTGTCGAAGACAAGGACAGGAACGAAGCAGTATAACGAACATATTGAGCAAAGCTGTGGGATGCCATGATGTGCTTTACAAGTTTTGTTGATATCGTCTTCCATTTTGCCAGAAAAACTACAAGAGTTAGGAGTAGTGGTCAAGCCACTACGGTTCACCCACCTGCTGCGCTCTGCAGTGACGAATGAGGGGGACTTATGAAAAAAGAAGGATTTACCGAAATTCTCCTGATTTTGGTAGCAATCGGAACATT
>SRHC01002267.1:639363-665787 GCA_004794325.1 Pomacea maculata
GTTAATCGTTGGCCGGACCTTTTTGTTGAAAAAGGTGAAAGAGTGCGGCGAGCGTGGTTTACATGCAGATGTTACACGCGCTCGCAAACACATTCAACCCACTCTTTCAGTAAAACGTTACACTGTGCTTTACAAGTTTTGTTGATATCGTCTTCCATTTTGCCAGAAAAACTACAAGAGTTAGGAGTAGCAGTCAAGCCACTACGGTTCACCCACCTGCTGCGCTCTGCAGTGACGAATGAGGGGGACTTATGAAAAAAGAAGGATTTACCGAAATTCTCCTGATTTTGGTAGCAATCGGAACATTTCATTTCCCGGCTCTTAATGACGTCATAAAAAGTCGTTAGTCTTGATGCGATTTAAGTTGCCTGACACGAGAAGCCGACGTGGGCAAAGGGCATGTTCGACAAGCGAACGTTCGAGAAAGCTTGTTATTGATCTCGACCACATGGGCTTTCAATGCCAGAGCGAGGAGATAGAGAGAAGGAACAAGTCCTGCTGCTGGCTGTAGGCGAAAGGTCAAGAAGGTCAAGAGAATGAAACATCTTGAAAGGATGAGCGAGGGATCACTGGTAGGATGGGATGAGCAAACTACCACGCGTACAACCTCAGGTGAAGTGCCGCCCAGTCGAATGGAATCAACAAAGTATTTTGATACAGATATGCTGAATAAAATATCTCATGTAGGATGGAATGAGCAAAGTACTTTGAGTAGGATGGGAAGAGTGAAACATCCCATGTAGAATGGTGTGAGCGTATTTTCAAGCGGAGACAATATTTCAAAAGGTACGAAAAAAGGAAAATGATAAATACGGAACGAGAGCTGTCGCGCAGTGAGAACGACAGGAAATATTCACTGTTAGTACGAAGGAAAAAAAAAGGCAAAAACATTTGTGCAAAAAAAAAAAAAAAAGTGCGGACACAGGAATTTGAATAAAGTAGTATGACAAATACCCTAACTCTTTTGGGTAGTGTGAGGTTAGAGATCACACCTTCCTCGGGCCCAACTTTTTGTGTGTGCGGTGCTGTTATCCATCGCTGCTCTTCTGTCCTTACCTGGGTCAACATAAACAATGAATAAAACAAAAAGCTTTTTACTCTAGGATTGAGGAAACTATACTGTGATCAACTTCTGCAGATGAAACCCTATTTTGGTCTTGAAAGGCAACCTTAGAAACAAAAAAAGTCCATATCTTTGTTACATAATTATTCAGCATCATCATGTTTGCAGGATCTTCATTAGCACTCAGGAAGTCTGGCATATCATGACACAGGAACGATGATCGAAATATCTGAACGACATTTGTGGTTTGTTGATTTGGTTTCTGACATACATATTGTAGGTCTCTTGTCTGGTCCCAGCTGCAGGCTAAATGCTATTTACTCATGTTTCTGACGGCAATAGATGACTCGACATTACAAGTAGGTAGTTGCATATCATGAAGAGATAACCTCATCGTTTTAGGATGCTTCTCTCCCCTCATTAGTTTCTCATCGGATAGCAATTTGTGCATGTAGCCAGCGATATTTACAAAGATCGTCTGTTAACGATGTTTACTCTGTGATATTTGTAATGAGATTATCAGGTTTCACGCACTCGCATTGAATTTTACTGTTTCCATAGAGACCTACAGAAAAATGTCGAAGCAACACGTTTTCACATGATGCTAAATGCTATCTCTTGTGTTTGCCATTAGTCCTTATAAAGGACTTACACGACCCACAGCTCAATTGGCAGTGGCTGATGAAGCCTCGTCTACAGAAGTGTTTTGTAAAGCCTTGTGTTTACCTAAGGTAGGAACACCTTCCTGAGGAAGATAGGCTCTGCTTGCGTGTTTGACGATCGCTTGTTGCCACTTGCATGGCAGCGGAACTCAAGTCGATGCAAAGAGATCATCTCACAGGTCTCTCTCTCTCTCACACACACACACACCACAGAGTGAGTGAGAAAAGAGAAAAAATAATGAGAGGAGATTATTGTCGCAAATCTTTAGTCAATGCAGGAGGTAGTTATTGGTAGTAAAGGATGCCAAAGATTGTCAGTGATGTCTTGATGTCAGAGACAAAAGCAGGACACGGAGCTCAGTCCTTGGTGGTATAATGACATCAGCAAAGTCGTCGCTGTGGGTATGCACGATGATGCACGATATCTTGATCCGTTCATTAATGTATGTTCACGATCATCTGTACCCATGTACGGTTGGAGATGCAGACACATAAAAGAAACCGACAAAATGGGTAGATCGAAGGATACATTAGTGATGTAACGGTTCGGATGAATAGTTCTATGGATGTCTTTCTTAAAAGCGAAATATTCGATCGAAAAGAAATATAGAAACATCACAGCCATACACTTTGTACCGGATGAATAGCATTGCTTCAAGCATCCAACTTATTCCATACAATATTTTAAATCGACTCAAAATCTATCAGAACTATATGAAACCCCTCTGGGAGAAAAAAAATAGCCTGCTTACGGGTGAATTCAGCGGAATGAAGTGATAAACTTGTACATAAATATGTGTTTTAAAAATGCCATCTTAACGAAACTTGCCCAATACTCTTATGTAGACAACACATAGCATTAGAAAGTAAACTGACGTCCACAAACATCCTGTCAGATTGAAGGATCTGACCGTTGCCCTTCCATGATATTCTGTGCACACACACACACAGTCGATAAGGTGACAAGGTCTCCCGCTTGTTTTCAGTCTGTGCCCAGCGGCCACAGGGCTCTCTGCTGGACAAAGGCAAGGTGGAGGACTTCGGGTGTCCGGAGGGTTGGTTTCCATCTCACGGTTACTGCCTCCTGCCGACCAGTTTGCCCGCAGAGGAGGCGCGGGTGTTCTGCGAGAAGAAAGGCGCTCTGAGTGCCTTCAGAGTCTGCATCTCAAGTAAGTGCTGGTACCGGGGTCTGCTGAAGCTCGAAAACCTCTTGTGTTCTGCTTGCTTAATCGCTGCCAGTAAAAGGAACTGACTGAGTGTTAAAATACTAAGTCATTCCTTCATTTATCTACCGCTGATTAAGAAGCTTACCAAATTCTAGTGAATTTTCTTTTTCGTATGAGCACGCGAGTTTGCATCATTTTGATACGAGAAAGAGTGTGTTGATAGATGAGTATGTGTAACTGTATATACTCATATGTGTTCTTGCACGTTTGGTATTATTGTAAATGTATGTTTGTGTGTATGTACTTTTGTCTTCGAGTCCTTATATGTATGCATACGTGTCATGTTTTTTGTACTGACGCTTGCCTGATGAGCTGGAGACAAAAGCGCTAAGTCACGTAACAACAAAGCCTGACGAGCTCCTGTAGTCTGAAATCTGTCTAATGGGAAATATTTTCTTTAGGAGCCAGCGAGGAATCAAGGGAGGCAACATATTCGGAAGAAACAGCCACGACAGGAACATCAGGGGAGCAAACTTTGGGGTGTCCTTCAGGGTGGACCTCATACTTAGGGTTCTGCCTTTTGTGGTCTTCTGATGCCCGGATGTGCTCACTTCTCGGCGCTCAGAACGTCTTGGGCACCTGCATCATGAGTGGGTATCTAGGGTGGTAATGTAGGACTTATCTCACACAGGTGTGCTTTGACAAATGTTAATCTGCAGAGCAAGAATTAAATCTTTATCTGCAGTAGCATATCAGTTTCTTGCAGAAGCCTTTCAAGAGCAGCTCCACCAGGATCTCGGAGATTTCTCTCCTTCACACCCACACACACACACACTGCATGCATACAGGAAACAATGTGTGGTAAACCATTGGAATTTACCAAGTGTCCAGACTCTACGATTTATCAGTGGCAAAATTCACAGTGACACAGATATAAAAAATATATATAGCGATCTGTTACAAGACTAGAGCTTCATTTGTGCCTTTTGTGATCCTCGTGTTCTTTGTCCTACCGAGAGATTCTCAATTACAATAAAAACCATAATCAGTTTTAAGCTTCCAGCAAAAAGCTTTCTGCAATAGTACAATGTCTAGAATATAAATTATCTTTAACTTTGAGTGCACTTGTACAACACGGTTGCACGAGCTGTTTCATGAAAAATACCATCTTGCCAACATCCGCGAATGTCGTTAATCATATTAAATCTTACTCATTGTGAAGTTTTGTAACATTGTTACTTCGTTTATAATCCATGATATTATATAAAAAAAAAACAACTTTTGTTACTATTTATCATTTTAAGTTCTTTATCTCCCACAAAGTCAGTCTTGTATATTTTCTCTTTTAATTGTAACTGCTCTGGAAGTTCACTAAAGAAGTGCAGGTGTTTTTTCTAATCTCGTGGATATCTGTCCAGACCCAGGCCGTGTACAGGTACCTGCAGAGTTTCTCAACGCCATCAAACGTTTAGACGGAGGGAGTGACTACGAGATGACACGTGAGTGACTTCCCTTTTTAGGTCTTTATGCAAGAGAGAAAAAAAATCAAAAACAAAACAAAAAACTGGTTCCAAAGAAATGGCGGGATAGATTGGTCAGACTTTTCCCGATTAAAGAAGTCCCACTTCGAAGTTCTCAGAAACAAAGTTATATTCTGCAGAATTCAAAAATTATATTAAAATAATGTCTGGTAGTAGGGAGATAATTTCCAAGTTGGCGAAATCATAAAATTGTTATAGTAACCGTTGACTGGTTATGATAGAAAGGGTGACACACAGGCTCCACCTTCATCAAAGGAGCATCACAAGAAGTGATCAACGAGGTCAATGTCTTTGACGAACTATGTGTACAGAAATATAATCCCTTTATAACCCTGGCATATCATGGCATCCAGGGTCATTGAAGACAGGCTTGTGTTCAAGGGGAAATAACTCTTAGTTCTTTTCATGGACTGTTTCCAGGGGTCTGTAAGCTTTATTGTGCTCTGATATTGTGTGTGTGCTTTGTGTGATATTGTGTATATTATACCATAACCATCTTTAAACGAGTGACATTCTCATTGTTTCCATTACGTTGTGGGAAAAGCAACTATGTGTTAATATATCCTGTGTTATGCTTATATCATATCAGGTACCATCTTGAAAGCGATTCATGAGCTACAGTAATCCTTGTTTCATTTTGTATTTTCTTTCGTTTAACACGTATACATTATTTATTTAGCTAACTCGAGCGTTCTTACATTCCTTCCTGACAGGTACTAGTCGGATGTGCTGCTGTGCTGGCGGTTTCTGCAAATGAATTTGAGGAAACCAGAGAGTCACTGCGGACACGGAGGACCAGAAAGTGCACGGTGCTGGATCCTGATCCTTCAGACTGACGTCAGAAAGAGTGGATCCGTACTTTCGAAGACGCGGATATGGTCCCATGTTTGCTGATCCAGAGTGTTTCGCCCCCACATAAGTAAACCTTTCGACAGATATATCAATATATAATTGTGTGTTTCATATTAACAGTACGAATGTAAAATCAGCATTTTATTGACCAGAATGTCAAACCCTCGAAAATTACATACTTAATATACATATAGAATGGTACATATTGAAAACGAGCACGACATGGAATAATGCTTTAGTGAGTTTACGGGTCAAAGAGTTCAGTTTAGCAAAGAAAGGTTAGTGACTTACAGCGGAGCTGAAAGAAGTCTTTATAATGTTTTAGTGAGACGTTGAATTAACATAAGATAGTATATATGTTTAATTTATTAGAGAGGGATGAAAACTTATGAACATATTTCGCAATGTATTATGCAAAAAGAAAGAAAACATCACCAAAAATGACGGTCTTAAGAGCAGGAAAAGACAACTTGAGAATGTTTCAAATAAACCGGTTGAAAGACGGCACATGTTTATCAGCAATCTTGTTAATTTTGTTTGTGTGTGTGCATGCGCGCATACAGATGACTCAGTCTGCATCGTGTTAAAAAATATTGAACAATCGTGTGGTAGAAATGCAATTTACGAGTGATTTATATGATTGTTTATTATTATTAACAATCAGCTATGTCACCTACCGCTCAAGAAATTTAGTATTCATATCCCTTCTTAAGTCAAACATTGTGACATCAATAAAATCAAAGTATTTATCCAAAAGTTGATTCCACTCCGAAGAAATGGTTACGGCTACAACTTCAGCTCACTTGTGCACATAACATGTTTGGCTGTTTGTCTTTCAATGAAAGAAGCTGAAAATCTTAGGGGAGAGAAATCCGAAGCATCACACCAAGCCTGCAGTTGTCTTGAAGCATATCACCAACAAAAAGAAGCGATCGTTTCATTTATAAATAATAAATATGGCGTTTGATAAAATGACCAAAAAAGAAAAAACAACAACAAAAAAAAAAACAACAAACAAACAAACAAAACAAAAAAGAAAACTGTAGTGAAGAAGAATTTATTTAAACTTTTGAGAACATAGGAAAATAAAGTAGAAAAAGTCCTATTGTCATGCAGCACCCTACTTAACAATGTCCTTAATCGTGCGACATGTCAGTAAAAATATTCTCGGCGACGTAAAACAAGACGCAGTTGAACCTGCGCTCTTCGAGTGGCACATCCTCCATGATGTCGACGCCTGGCAAGAAGTTGCAGACGACCCTTGTGCCGCAAAGCATCTCCTTCATCGCCAATATCTCATCACGTAAACGAGGTGGTACGTCCTTACCAACCATTGCTTGTCTTCCGATTACGTAAGGTAAATTTCCATCCACATTAAGGTTTTTATCTACAAACAAAATTTTTAAAAAATCAGAGTTTTAATGACGTACTATTCACACTCTGAACAGTTCTGGGAATTTTTTCAGCATGCGTAGAAGCGGCTTCCGACTTGCGTCCGGGGCTTTTTGAGTTGATCCGGGTGCTCTGCAGTGACGTAGCGTACCCTCCGCGTGTTTGATGATAAATTTCTCTGCTCTTGAAAAAGAAAGACACAACATCAGATCTTTCTTTGTCTCGAAACCTTCTAAATATAGAAGCAGAGCACAGAAACAACTAAAAATAAAGACTGAATCTGTCGATAAGGTGAAGAAAACAATGACAGAAAATAAAACACATGTATAGAAATGCGATATCCTACGAGCTAAGGCAAACAAACAAACAAACAAACAAACAAACAAACAAAAAACCAAACCAAACAAACAACCCCCTTCCCCAACAAAAACCATGAAAAATATTTTTAACTTGATTCCTAAATCAGCTTGGCATCTTCTCTCAAGGCATAGCTAAATCGAAAGCAAACAAAAAAGCCAAGAAATCGTAAATCAAACCAACCAAACAATATCGGAATGTCCCTCATTCCAGAAAAAAATCGTTTCAGTTTCAATAATGGAAGCGACACTTGTATGCAGCTAAAATACTTTTATTCTCTTGACAACCTTAGTAAAATTATAAGAACTGAATATTCTCCGCTTAGAGGTTAGAGTAGGGAGTAGTTGGGGGACGGAATTCATTAATAAAGACAAAGAAAACATCAAACATAAATGTAAAAAAGGATGTAAGATTGCTCTAGTGGAGTAGAACTACTGCTGAGCTGAGCAGACAGACAGGCATAAATAGTAGGCAGGACCACGAACTTGTATAATAATTATACACATCCATGGTAGGACTGAAGTTTCTCGACGCATGCGCAGAAAAAAGACCGCTACCTTGTTACGTCATGTCTATGTATAGCTGTGCATGCAGTTGTTTTGTCAGTTCTTGCGTGCACAGAGCACAGAATAATCTCGACAACACATTAAGTCAGTGTTAACCTCATGGCTGGTGTAGTTTACTCTTATGTTGCGACATTCGACACACCTTCAGGTGACGAGGCTGCCGTACCTGCACACATCGATTAACACGTGTGCTACCTGTCAGTGCGCGTGCATCGGACTCTGGGCTTCTGTGTTTTCACCGCCGGTAAGTGCAACCAAAACAGATCATCATTCCCTGGTGGATACCGCTTGGTGAGCTCATTGTCACCTTTGCAACTAGGTCTGACAGTCACTGCACTAAAACAGCAGCAAACATTGAAACAAATGATATCTCAGGTGGTACTCACACACACACACATCTGTAGGCAATTTTGATCAGCGCAGGTGTTCAGTCTACTAATTATTGATGACCAGGGGCCGTAAAGCGAGAGTACATCTTTTTTCGATGGCAGAATGGGTTACTTGGCTGGGTGCTTTGCTTTAGCTGATGGCTCGGGGTATAACACCAATCCCTCCCCCGGTGCAAAATGGGGAATTCAAGGAAAAGCGTTTTGTTTCCGAAGCATGAAGTAATGTCGAGCAGAACCGGTGCTTGGTAGGGAGGGAGGTGAGCAGGAGCTACCGCCTAAGGCCCCGCACCTGACGGGGGCCCCGCGCTTACAAGTGCACCATCGAGATGAGACAGTCCATGATTTTTTATTGCCCTGCTACGTGTTTTGTGCCGGCTTCCAAAAAAACCCTGCAATTCTATTTGCCCAAAGCCCCGCTTCCCCCTATAGCTTTGTGTCGAGACCCTGCGGGCATTATACCTCACGTTTTTTCACCCCAGGGAATCTTACCGCCGATTTATAACTACGAACTGAGGACGGACACACATACCAACCACTTTTTTTCTCTCTTAAGACACACTTAGTAAATCAGATGACACAAAACCATCCTATAGGGAACTGTGGAGGAGTAGCTGACGATGTGGTAGACAAAAGAAAGAACTGAATGGCAAACGTGAAGCTGATGAGGACCTTCTCATTACTGCTGTGGCGAGCTTTGTTAGCTGCAGCATCTAGCCAGACAATATGAACCTTGATTAAAACTTAAACAAATCTTCTTCTACCCCACACTTGTCAATGGACTTATATATACATATCACTAACAAGTTTTTGGATTGTTAGAAAATTGAAATGAGGAAACAAAGATTTAAAAGTCCTTTTATTTTATCTTCATTAGTTAATTTTAATATTTAAAAATATAGATTTGTGCCACATTATTGTTTTTTATTGGCAAAAAGTATGATACTTGGTGACCCTCAAAGAGCAAGATACCATGACCAACACTATACATTCTTCTGACTTTTCCTCATGTCAAGGTAATGGAGTAAAATGGCAACTAGGTGTCTTTCTTTCATTTCCCATCACTTCTGTAGAATACATAGCAAACAGATAAAAAAACAACCAAACATCAAGTGACTATGCTGACAGGTGTCACCAAAGATAATCATTGGGTGTCACTGAGTAGACAATGTGGTGTAGAATAAATGTTCATTGATTGCTCTCTTTATTGTATTTATTTAACTTATTGAGGTTTATACTTTGCTTTTTCCCAGCATTAAACTAGTGGGTTTTGGAGCTGTTCCATGATTCTGTAAGGGACATACAAGATAACAGACTTGAACAAGTTTTTGATATATATTTAATAAGAAATTGTAAAGTACGTATTCTTGGATTTGAGTTCACAACAAAACCACTACAACATCACAACTAGCCCACAAATGTGAAAGAAAAGAAAAAACCTGTAACAACCTGTAAATTCAAATACATTTAAATCAAGTCCAAAAATGACCATCTCAAGCTTCCCCTGACCCTTACATATAAATAAAAGAGGGAACAAAAGGATTTTTGACAATCCTCATCAAATCATATCAAAATCACACACCCCTTTGACTAACTCCATCTATCTTAGTAAAGTCTGAATTGAAAAGAAACTAAAAGAAATTTGCAAAACTGCAGTGAAATAAAACTGATGAGAAAATGGTGGTGGTGTAAAAACTATGGAAGGTTTACAAGCTACAAAGTCAACATCAAATGCCTTCCATCCACCCTCTTGCAGAATGAGAATAGCACACACTTAAACATTCAAGTGATGTCATGGAATCATAACCAATAGCCTTGATAAAATCCCAGCAAAATAATAAATGTAACATAGAAATACCTTGGTGATTAAGTTCTTTCCTGTTTTTAACATGGTCACAAATAAAAATACAACTAGATCATTTTCATGTTCAAAAGTTAATCCAAACGTACAAAAACACCTACATGCATAAATAAGCGATGAAGTCCAGTGTCTTAAAATATAAAAAAACTACTTCAAACTTGTTTAATTGCTACATCGTTCTTTTTCAGCAGAATTATGACTAGAAAGAAAGGACATTAAATTAAACCTTAAAAGATTTCTTTAAAAAAAAAGAGAAAAAAAAGAGAGGTGAAGCTTGCAGACTGCTATATCATGAAAGGGCATATTATGCAACTTCCATTTTTTTATACTATCTTGCTTGGTTTTTTTAAAATGATCTAAGCACTTCTCTAGGTGTAAAATGGAAAATGGATTGGAAATGAGGTAAGCGTTATCATGGAATGGCCCAACAAGCAAATTCATTTGGTTAACAAATTAAAAGCATAACATCCCTGAATTTATTGAGGTTTATACTTTGTGATGTATGAAAACGTCTCAATCACTAAAAAGAAACATAGCTGCAAATAGTAGCTTTGAGAAAAAAAAAAAGAAAAAAAAAAAAGAAAAAAACAAATTGTGCCATTCAACATAAACAGCCATTGTACAGTCTCCTCATCAAAGCTATGAAACTTATCACTAAAACATAGCATAAATGCTGACATTTAACTTTAAAGCCATTTCATGTAAGCAGGGCTTGAGCCTTAAAGAAATAAATATACCAGCCAAAAATATGGCTACCACAAAGTGCTCAGATTTTAGTCACCGAGACAATAATTTAAGTACACATTCAGTTTGCAGTCTAGTGTACCTGGCAAGCTGAAATGTATGTCATGAAATTAAAGGCAGGCACAAGCACAATGCACAGCCCACATAAACACCTGAAAAGCTGCAGAACAAGTACTCCCATCGCTGACCTGGCCAACATCACCACTGGCTCAATAATGTTATATCTAAAAATAACATACATACACCTGTGACCGCCTGATCACCAACAATAGATACTCTCACATTTTGAAGTACCACCATTATCATCTTTGAAATCCCTGAGTTATCCATATGCTGTTATCTGCATGAAACAGTTGAAATTTCACATTACATATATTTTAAAAATTTGTTTGTGATGTTTTGTTGCTGCAATTTGAAAGTGATTATTTAGATAAATGTAAGGACAGCTAAGCAAACCTTTCCCCACTTTCCTGATCTTCTACAGCTAAGAAGAGAATTATGTAAGAGGTCAACAAGCCTAAAATGAAAAAGTTGTATGGGCTGATATAAAGACCTTCATCCCGTAATTTCTAGATGGTTTCCGTCTGTTAAGTTGTTAAGCATTAATGATGTATTTAATTTGATGTGTAATCAAACAGTTTATCTGGCGAACAGGTGAGTGAAAACTGGCACAAAAATAGTAATGACACTAATTGTACAATAGCACAATTCAGGAACCTGTCATAAAAGTCAAGCATCACCCCAAAATAGAGTAATATGTCTAGGCCAAAATCCAGCAAACATCTTTAAGTTTTATGGTTTTCCCTCTTCTCTTAAATAATAATTTTTGTAAATGTTTAACAAGTTATTGAGTCTTTTAATGCATATAATAATTATAAAAAATCCCTGCACATTGTTATGGAAGACATGCAAAATAGCTGGTGTGTTTCAGTGTAAAATAACACTCCCAACATGAACAATTATACACAACCAGTTACCAAAGAAACACAACCTGATTATAAATAAACATAGATGTTTATATTGAAAAAGTACACATGACGTGAATTTATTTCACTATCTTGTTATGTGCAAAATGACAATAATACTGATTTTAATAAATTTACACAACAAACAAGAAATGTATTTTCAAAAATAAACCAAATTATGGCATAGGGCAGCACTGAAACATAGGTAACAGTATGAAAAACTCTCCAAAATACTTTGGTAAGTAAAATGGTTTCTTTTAAATAGCTTTATTTTAAAACACTTCAGAGCATCTGCCTTTCCAGTAAACTTTCTCAGCAAATGTAATCAGAGAACATTTAAGCCTTATCTGATAAGTAAATATTAAAAAATAAAATATATGCAAAAACCAAATCTTTCACCTACTTCAGGGAATTGAGCTTGCATCCACATAAACAATGCACTTTACAAAGTATGGTATTGAAGTTCTTTACCTGATCTCAAACAAATGAAATGCATATATACATATTAAGATGCTATCACTTTCTTGGGGAAAAAAATCCAAAGATGTGAAAACCAAAACACTTGTGCAATAATTAGTCACAAAAATATCAACTTTAGATAGGTATGTCAATACCTTTATACCTGGATATCAACAGTTCAAGTCACACATTTACTTGAATAAACCCTAATTTTTAAGTCTAAACAGTTCATGAAAATGATAAAGGAGAAATGTCCCAGTTTCACAAAAACAATATAACATTATTGCAATACTTTCACCATCTCTAATAAATTCACTCTGGTCCATATGCTGTGGTGGACCAACAAAAGGGGGCACATAGAAGCGATGGTCAAAACAAACTTGTTTTGAAGTAGTGGTCTCCCCTGCACAATGGGGATTTTAGAGAATTGTGTGATAAATTATAAGCGAACGGTATCTTCTTGTTTTTTCTTCAGCAGGATAATTGCGTAATTCCTACCCCATAGAGGCTAGCTTCATATCCCCAACAAACACTATTATAAAATACAAATTATCACAAACCAGTCACAAAAGCTAAAAACAAAACCAGAAAACAAAATACATTTTACAAAAACAAACCAGCCCAACTGATCATATGCTTGCATAATGCATAAATCATGATTTCTGGATTCAATCTAGCAAGCAAAGCAGATTTAGTAACTCATTTACTCTGCCATTAATTGAAAAACAGACATTACAATTTTTTGAATTAGTACAATTCTATCCATTTCATGCTGTTCTCTTTGTAAACCAATCTGACCTTTGCATGAAGTTATCACATGCTCAACAATACCCCCCTTCCTAAATACTTCAGATATCTTGTAAACTACTCTTAAAAAAAAGTAACTAAAATAAAATTCCAGGGCAAATATCTTTTCAATTTCAAGAGCAAATAAAGGATTTTCAATATCTATGTATTAATATTTTCAAAGGGCAACTCCTTATCAGCATATCAGTATTTAAGAATCCTGTCTATTCCTGAAGACCAGTGTACTGGGAGCTAAGTTCCCACAGTTTCTGGCATATGTCAGGGTCATTAGCAAGAGGGTTCACCTTGTCCTCAGCCAGCTCGCACTCCGCAAAATACTTCCCAGACATGTCCTTAACTTCACTGGCTAAAGCACAGTAGAGAGTTGTTTGAGCTCCTTCCTCTTGGGTCTGCAAAACATGTGTTATTCTTTAGAAAATCTGAATGATGCTGAGATAACTTATCAGAAGTGATGTAGACCCTCCAGAAATTTTTATTCTGATAAAATAATTTTGTTGGAAATAATACAGTGAAAAAAATTGAAAAAAAATGAGGGAAAAAGAAAAAGTACATACCCGTAAAAATATTCTGAACAGTCTCATTGGAATTTGAATAAAAAATGGCATGTTAGCAAGCAGGTCTGTCTGAACAGATCCAGGATGTAAACACACAGCTACCACTCCTGAAATGAAAGATGTCTTACAGCCTTAATAGCAGTAACAAATGAATCCTGCAAGTTATATGCATACCTTAATTTTAGGCATGATACAGTTTTGTTACATATTTCTGTGCTATTCCACTACGAACAAAAGCATGCAAAATTATTTATTTATGAAAATAAGCATGCATAAACACATCTGTGATCATCTCAAAAAATAGTTTACCTGTACCCTTCAAGCGCTTGGCCAGTTCTCGAGTAAAAAGAACATTAGCCAGCTTAGAGTTAAAGTAAATCCTGCCAGCACTAAAAGACTTCTCTGCTCTTAGATTGTCAAACTCAATCTTCCCAAAGCTCTGCACTGTTGAAGATACATTGATAACTCTTGCTGGGGCAGACTTTTTCAAAAGCTCTGAAATAAAGCAAACGTAAACACAAAAGACAGAATCCTGCAAACCTGATGTGTGAACATCAGCACACTTTGTTACCATCCTTTTCTCATTCCCCAGTAGATTATATTAATGAAGCCTCCTGTCATCTTTTACCATTTATGTTGATTTGCAAAGAACTGAGAAGACTAATAATGAACTTCCAAATGGTTACCCATTTGACTTACCAGTCTCTTTTTGTTTTTGCAAATTTTTTAAACAATTACTTTGTGCTTTAATTTTGTCAGGCGTGTTCCCACCACTAGTTTCTAAGACTGACACTTAACAACAAATTGCCTGTAAATAAAAGACACAAAAGAGTTACATCTATATGTATAGGAAATAAATTTTATTTATATCTACTCAGATGGTTTTTAAAAATGCATGGACAATGATAAGTACCAAGCAAGAGATTTGTTAAAAGAAATGGTCCAAAATGATTTGTTGCAAAGTTTGGTTCCAGACCATCCTCAGTTGTTTTGTTAGGCAGACCTGCACAACACATTGAAAAAAATATAACAGAGTATTTTTGTTTATTCTTTATATCAATCTTCAGCTAACATTAATTTATGTTTCCAGCATATCTACTTTAACATCTAGTCTCAGTAAAGTATACAAACTGCCTTTGTAAGCATGAAAATTGACTATATAAATCATACTTCTTACCAATAACACCAGCATTGTTGACCAGAATGTCAAGTCTTTCTTCCTCTTGTATGATCCTTTCAACAAACTTACGAACAGACTTTATCCGTGTGAGATCAAGTTCTCGAAAAACTACATTTTTATTTCCAGTTTTTTGAATAATTCTGTTTCTTGCTTCTTCTGCTCTCTCTTTGTTTCGACAGGCAAGTATGACATGAGCATTTCGTTTTGCAAACTCTAAAGCTGTCGTAAAACCAATACCTGAAAAAAGACACAGATGTCATCAGTAAAATCAAAACAGAAAAGTTTAGGAGTATGACAGCCCATGATAGACCTGA
This sequence comes from Pomacea maculata, assembly GCA_004794325.1. Taxonomy (NCBI): domain Eukaryota; kingdom Metazoa; phylum Mollusca; class Gastropoda; order Architaenioglossa; family Ampullariidae; genus Pomacea; species Pomacea maculata. The sequence goes on from SRHC01002267.1 coordinate 654,233, forward strand.
CCCTCAACTTAATGATCAGTTTCTCATTGCTATATCTATGAAAGTGTACTCATGCATAAAAGACAATTCTGAAACATACCTGCATTGGCACCTGTGACAACACAGGTTTTTCCAGATAAGTCTTCATTTCCATTGTATCTGGGGACTGTACGCATCCAGTTGTAAAAAACAAGCAAAAGAATACTCAACACAAGAGTGACCAAAAGCCACTGTACAGGGTCAAGCATTATAACCAATGAGGCTTGGGGATTGACCTATGAAAGACAGGCAAATATCCAATCAGCATTTATTGTAGAACTTTGCAGAAAAGACCTTGGCATGCAAAAAAGAAACCAACTTACATAAATAATAAATAGCACATTTGTATAGCACCTTTTCCCTGCATCAGCCAGACTCAAGGTGCTTTACATATAGCCATGCAAGGGCATCATATAAATTTATGCATATAATAACATCGAAAAATAATGCTACTAGATATTACATTTTTAACATGTAAGTGTTGAACTAATAGCCACCAGTTTTGGAAAATATTGCTCAGTCCAACTCTGTGCTTGATGAAGTACAAGTAACAAAAGATGATTATATTATATGATTATATTAATAACCATTATCCATGTTCATAAAATAACAGGGAGTGCACTAGCCTGCTTTCAATCCTATTCAGAGAAAGTACAATGGTATTTTTAATAATACATACCAGATAATTGCACAAGGATAACTTGAAATAGCAGTTATTTATGCTGATAAGCAGTAGAGTTGACTGTGCTGCTAACTGGGGCTAAGCGCAAAGACAGATGGCTAGCCTTCTGGTTTTGCTGTGACATTCTCCATTTCCGGTAGTTCTCCAATTGTCATAATGCCCTTTTCTTCTGCTGCCTTTGCCCCTTGATTTTATGACATTCTTGTAAGGTTCTCTCTTGCGATCTCTAGGGTCACTTATATTCTAACATTTTCCCATGCCAGTTTAAAAAATATCCATATTTATTGATACCTTTATAACCTCCGTCCCCACCCCCAAACCCACTTAACATTAAAATGATTCTCCTACTCCACTTTTAGTCCTCCAGACAGCTACATGCCGTGTTCCACATTTTTCCACACTACTTCCACACGAACGGTTTCATGTCTAAGCTAAATTACTCTTAACACTCCTAACTTCATTAAACATTCTTACAGTTCCAAAAGTTGTTATACAGCTGACATTTGACACAATTTTTCTGAGATTATAAGCATAAGCTATTTAAGGTATATAACAGTTGATTGTACACTGGCTAGCATTTAAAATGTATTCATGAGTCCAAGTGACCAATTAAGAAGAGTAAGGACAGTTGCAAAGGTCTGCATCAGCAGAAGTATGATAAAATTTAATGTGTTTTCAACACCGTTATTGTGAAACATTACAGTTTGTGCAACATTTCATACAGTACTCAATGGAGAAGAGAAAAATACACTACTCTTGTTCTTGAGTTATAGTATGGCTTCAAGAAATTATTTTCTTGCTTCTAAAGATGGTTTGGTAACAACCCATGTTCAATATGCTACAACTATATATGGTCACACTACAAAAGGCTTCTAAAGTATTCAGACCAGCCAGCATTCACTCATTCCCCAAAATACATCATCACCAACTGCAATGTTTTTAAACTTCATACACTTCATTATGCGCTATAAATCAATCATCCAGATGATATTAGATAAACTGGCAATAGGGGCAGACCGCAAATAAAGACACGAGAAAGCTTAAATGTGCAAAATGAGATTTACGAATAAGTATGGATCTGAGATAAATATGACGCTTGGCGGACGTCCAAAAATCACGCTTAAAATTAAAAACAAATAGTTCACACAACATCTGATAATTAAAATCGCAAAAGAGTAGAGAAATACAATCAAAAGGCGCAGATAAGAAAGTTTGTTTAAGAGACAAAATACTATATTGTTGCTTTCTTCTTTAGAAAGGTTCGAAGTAAATCTAAGAGATGACATATTTTTAAAGTCGAAAAATGCTGTCCACAATACCTGACTGGAAAAGACTGGCTCTAATCAGCTCACGAATACTTCGTTACATGATACTTGCAGTGGCGCGTCATTCGACTCACCTGCTAGCAGACGCATTGACTAGTTGCCTCCTTTTCAAAGCGAAAAAACATTAGAAATAAACAGTTGATTTATCTTTGGTGTCTTTTCCCACAATGTAACCTAATTAAAAACTAAAGCTAACTTCATATCGTAACATGGTATTAAAAAGATAAAAGCCTTCAGATCGGAGTCCAAATAATGTTTTTAGTGTTGTAGGGAACTAGGTCAATATTTTATGCTTTCCTGTCGCGATTGATAGTGTAAGCGAAGTGCTTGAGGGTCGTAATCTGCTTGTATTGTTTTGATAGTTGTGTTTGTACATCGTTTGTATAGTTTTCAACGAAAACATTGCACATTGGAAATGTTGGACAGTTAATGTGATTTTTAAAAAAATAGTCGCATCATGGGAAACAACGGATCGGGTCATTCTCGAGGAGGTAAGTGTCCTGTCTGGGGTCTATGTCAACATTTCTATGCCATCTTAATTAGTTACAGTTAAGAAAATAGTCCCTTCAGACTTTCAGGTGCCGTCTGTTTATCATTTTAACAGAGGAAAAAGTTTTGCTTTCCTAAACTCACGTAGGACGAATCCATCGATTTGTCTTTTGTTACCCATTCTAATTCGTCATTCGAAGTTGTCAGAAATTTAGCTCTTACAAAGACTGCGAGGAGAACAATGTTTTATAAGTTTACGTGGATGTAAGATACTGTAGAAACTTACGTATTATGGGAAAAATGGAAGAATACGAAAATTAGAATTACACACTGCGGCCAAAGTGTTATCCCCGAAGATGTCATGATCCTGAAATGGAAGGGGAAAGTAACTGTTCACAGTGCTGCTAAAGCAAGCAGTGCATCATACAGAACATAAATTTACTTTTCCTTTATGGTCTGGAATGATCCAGATCGTATTGTGATTCTTTGTCATTAAAGAACCTATAGTACCAAAGATTCATAGACTTCGAAGAGTCCATAAAATATACACTCTGATGCTAGCAGTGCTAACCAATTCTTTAAGTTGATGAACCAAGTTGATGAATACTATGTATAGTACACACAAGCTGAGCAGCATGTCCACTTCATGTGCACTTTCATATACAAGATCTGGTCATAAAGTTTAAAAAAAAAAAAAGCAGGAGACCAATATTCACAAGTTTGTTAACCATATCTGATATAACTAACAGTGATATGTTTGTTGTCTCAGTAGTTTCAGTTCATTTCACACTACAATAATCCATTATTATCAGGTCAGGTCTAGCTGACTAATAAATAAGTCCTAAAAAGTTTGTTGACTGTTGAATCACTATGGACATATAGAGGATAGAGACAGAGTGTGCGTGCGTGTGTTAGCAAGAGATAAAACTGAACGTTATTGAAATGGCTCTTTGCTCTGTTTCAAAGGAGGAACAGGAGTAGCAAAAAAACATCAAGTGTACCAGGGATAAATTTACGTCATAAACCTCAGGAATTTGAGTTTATCAAATATAAGACATAGCAGCTAGGAGCACCACAGTGTTTATTTCCCTTATGTTAGAAAGTGAAGCATCCCTATCCCCTCTGCTGTTTAGTCTGGTCTGGAAAGGGACCTATATTGATTGCTGATAGCCTGACAGGTGAACGGTTGTCACTACAGGGATATGCCTCATATCTGACTATTAAATAATGTGCTTCATTTAAATTTACTTTATGTACCTGATCCAGTTTGAAATCAGTTTTTAATATAATTAAAGTGAAGTTTGTTGATAAGTTAGACTAAGATATAAACTGTGGTCCAATGGGAAGGATGGAAGGATATTCTTTAGTAAATTTAGGGCAGCAAAGTAAACTATTTGTGAAACACTTGCATGTCATTGCTTCACTGTGAGACTCATGATGTGGTCAGATCTCATTTTATAGCAGACAGTATGTGACACCTGTTCTCAGGGATTTTCTTTGAGCACTCTGGTCTCATTCCCCTTCATCATCCTTTCCTCTAAACCAGGGGTGGGCAAAGTTTTCCTTTTTAGTGGGCCGGTCTAAAAATTCTAAGCTACGCTGTGGGCTGGTAAAATACCAAAAACCCATGCCATATAACAAACCTAGTGATAATAGAATGGACAACAAATGAGTACATAATGGTGTTCACTTACTGAATTTATTGTGCGAAGCTGTTTGAATTCGCTCATCATAAAACTTTAAGACCAGCCTTTCATTTGAAGGCACCCACCCCTGATGCTCTCTCTGACAACTACATCAGACATGTCAGCCATGTTATTATCTTTGTACTTTGTCTGTGTTAGAATGTTACAGACTACCAATTTTTAATGCTGTTGTACTTGATAAATTAAATTTCAACCAAATTAGCCTAGGCTAAATAAAAAATGAAAACAAGTGCTTTTCACATTTTGTGAGATGGGCTGGTCCAAAGATGTCTACGGGCCTTAGTTTGCCCAACCATATGCCTTAAAGTGTGAAATCAAAGTGGAAGCACTTTTTGGTCAACTAACTAATCAACCAACAGTAAGAGGTTACTGCGGTTTCATGCATTCAACCCTTGACTAATACCAGATATACTAGTCTGCTCTGATACTGCTTGTCGAGATTGGGGCCCAGGTACTCGTAGGTTTCCCACTTAGGCCTGCATGGCATGGATAGTCCAATTTTTCATATTTACCAGCCAGGTTTTTTTTTTTTCTTTTTCGACCACCCTGAATGAGGGTCTCAGATGTTGTGCCGGATCATATGGCAGAACCAGACAAGCTTGTGTTGCTTCACTGTTGCCTGAAAAAGTTCATGGTGACCCACCAGGGTGGTGACCATGTGTCATAACATCAGTTTGTTCTATTTTCCATGTAACAGATCTAGAGAAACTTCCTTAGGCACTTGGTCTCAAATGTCAGGATTTTTTTTTTATTGTATCATCTTGGAGTCTACATCTTGCATCCTTAGAAATAGGATGGGAGATATGAGTATGTCATGTACAGCTGGCACTTGTGGTCGCAAGTAAGTTGATAATATGCTTTAACTAGGGTAGCATAGCAGTGCTTATGGCTTTATAAAATGGAAATGATTAGGGATAAATAGATAAAACACTGTATTTACAAAAGTGGCCATATTTAGGCTTGATTGTCTGCACTCTCACTAACTTATTATCTCTCACTTTAATAAACTCACTCACGTCTATCTGGATTGGTGATTTTCCGGTTGTAGCCAAGTCAATACTATTTTTATGGTGCTGTGACAATAAGTAGTTTTCTTGTAAATTTCTGAACTTGGGTTGCAAGCATTTATTGTGCAGCTGTTTTGTTTACACAGAGCTCCTCTATTATTGAGATGTCATGGAGCTGGCAAATACCTGTGTGTTTCTGTCAGGGGTTTATGTTTCTTAGGCTTTCTGTTTGATTTTTGATACCAGTGGTAAGAGCTACATATTATCTCCCCTTATTTTGCACCTAAATCTTACCATGAAGCAAAGGTACCACAGCCATCAGTTTACCAACCAGTGCTTTGTATTTTAATCAGTTTGTTACGCTTCAGAACAGTTCTTCTTGTTTTCATAGTTGTTGATGGTTTTCTTGGCCGTTATTTTATAAAGCCGTATTTTGGAAGTGTAAAGTGTGATTATAAATACAGAGATGAATATACATTCCCAAGCAAAGAAATGCAAATTTAAAACTAACTAGTGCTCATTGACATTTCTCAGTTTAGACTATATAGACAATGAGGACAGACTCTGTATTCAAATGATCTTTTTCCTCACCAAAATGCATAATTTGATGGTATTTTTCTTCAAATAAAAAAATGCCTTAAAGTTGATTGAAACATTAGTTTTGCTAAAGTTTTGAAAGATTATCTAGTATGATCATGGTGTGTGTATGTGTGGACCTGAACACATGCATGTATGGAGCCAGTGAAAACTTGGAGAGTTTACAGATTGGAGGCATGCAGTTATTACATTACAAACTGTGCTAATTTCCAATATAGTGTTACCATTCGGTATTCCCAAAAAGAAACCCAGTAAAATGCAAAAAGCCGACGCAACTGCCAGAAACTGAATTTAATGATGGTAGGAAAGGAGTATTGGTGTAGCTTTTTTTTTTTTTGGTTTGTTTGGGAGGGGCGGTTGTCTGGTGGCGCGGGCAGATTGATAAATTTCTCGTTATCTGAGCTGGCAGGAAAGTTTTTTCGCGCACTCTTCTCTCGCTGCCCTGCTCACCTAACCCGTGACGGCAGCGTGGATTTGGTGCCTGTTTGAAGAAATGGGGAAGTTTGCTGGAAACCACTTGGAAGGCTTCGACATCATCGCAGGCTTGTCGAATTCCTGCGGTGCGCGTGTATGTGGAGGAGCGCTCGCTGTGTTTGCTGCTCTTCATCGCCTGTCATTAATTTCCTGCTGTAAGAGCTGTGGGTGCGATCGTACACGCGTGCATTTGAACATTCATTCGTGTTTATACGCGCTGCTTGTCATTTGAGATCAAGCTCACCTCCCAAATCCCCTCCAGATTTTTTTCCCCCCTTCAAAAAATGGATAATCCTTCCGAAAGTTGGTAGAGGTTAAACTAAGTTTGTGGAAACTTTTTTGTCAATAGACAGCGATAAAATTTATAAGATTATTGAATCATAGAGGTTTTTTGATCAGCCTGGAGTTTAGACAGCAAGGGAACACCATACTGTGAAAGGCCGTGGCTAAAAGGAGAGGCTGCACTGTTGAACTTCACCAGGTATCGCCGCGCTCGGCCTCAATCCCGCCGCCCGCCACTCAATGCCGTCGGTTGATGCCAGTACCGCGCGCTTTCTTGGTGGAGCGTATGGTAATAACAACGGTGAGAACCGCGTCTGTTATCAGCTGCTATGGGGTTTCCTGCCTTTGTGCGAAAGCTGCCTGGCACCACCGCCTTTCTCTCTGGCATCGTGTAGTTGGCTGCGAGTTGTTCCTTTTCCTGCCTGCAGTCCATTTCTCGGAGACTCTTGACAAGAAAGATCGAGCGCTTCAATCAAGTTAGAGGTCATGAATTCTCTTGGCGCACAAATCACCCAAACGGTTGAAGAAGTACCAGCAGTTCCGTTGCTACAGCTGGTTGCACCGTCGCCTGGGGTTGGATGCAGTCAGTAGCGCGATGATAGTGGTGCCTGACCTGTCTGCGTACCTGAAGCTGCCTGCAAGTGGTGAGATTGCCAACTGTTGGCGGACATACCATATGCCTTGCAGGGCTTCACTGTAATGGTGCACCTCTCCATCTCATATATTTCAGGATCACCAGAAGAATCAGTTCTCAGTTTAGGCTTGGCTGTTTTGCCTTTTAAATCAGCACAGTGCCTAGCTCTCTTTTACACTGGTGCCTCTGTGACGTCAGATTTACTGATTTTTGTTTTCTTCTCCAGACTTTCATAAGCATGAAATCTGGCGATTGGCATCAGTGTTATACCATGGAGGACACACAGGCAAGCAAAGTTTGGCAGATCTCGGAGTCTTCCAGCAAGAAAGCGCAGAACAGATAGTACCCGATGTGTTTATTCTATGTTCTGGCACCCTGACTTTCTGTCCTGCTTATCAGCTAGCAGACAACAACTACTCAACTGTTTCCTGCAGTTTATTTACAGACGTGAGAAGGAAGTGCTTCAAGTTGTGTCAGTGTTCTCATGGATAGAGAGAAGGAGAAAGAAAAATAAACACCCACATTTCAAGGAGTTAATAAAAACAGTGATTTTGTTGGTGGTAAAATAGAAATCACCTCTACCAGTGACAACGAAGGAAATGTACCTTTTGTGTCATTTTGTCCATTTCAGATAAATATCATCCACTTTTACGTTCATTATACCGTAAACATTGGTCATTAATGCATAGTCAGCTGCCAACTAGTTGCATCAGCAATTCCTGCCTTTATGTAGCTTGCAGGATGTTTTGAATGTATGTTTCTGTATTGTCGTGCCAAAATGTGTGGAGTCTCTTCCAACTTTATGAGAGCTTCTCGGATGAACACATGAGTATTTCCATTTGTCAGCTGTCATAGACTTCTTGGTACATCCCAAGGGAAGATGGCTAAACATCAGAAACACCTACTATCCAGCATTGCTTCATGAAGTGCAGCACAAGTGTTCTCAAGGAGATATGATGTCAGCAGCAGCAAGAATGTGACAAAGCAACATTAGGGATGAAAAGAAACCTTGTTCCCTGTTGCACTCTTTGACTAGGGGTCGTGCCATTTTCAAATAGCATAAGCTTGTTGACTGAAGTAGTGCTTTTATCACCCATAAGCTCCATTTAAAGCAGATGAAGTAATGACAGTTGGTTCATGCTGGTTTTTGAGGGAATATTTCTGCATACTCTGAAGGTCAGGACCTACTTTATTAATGGACATCCATCAAGCCAGCAGTGCAACTTTGAAAAAGAAAAATGCTTTTATGCTGGTAGAATAGGAGTATGGTTGCCATGGAGCAGTCGGTTGTTGACAGTTTCTCTATCACTAAGTGCGACCTTCAGCAGGTGATAAGCTTTTCGGGTCAGCACCAGTCCAGGTCACAACAGTCAAGGTCTTTACGCAACACTCGGCATTTGTCACTGCAACTTGAAGGTACCAAAGGAGGCTTGTTCATTTAAGTGCATGAATGGACTCGGAGATGAAGATTGCTAGAAACTTGAATATTTAAGGCCTTAATTTACCCATACATTTATTTTCACCAAGTCTTTCATGTGACCCTTGCATAAACAGAGATATGGAACATTAGAAGTTCAGCAGTGGTCACTAATATATCCACAGACTTTGGGCCTCCTCCTCCTTTTTTATACACTGTTTGCCATGTTGTGAAGAGCTCATGTGTTTTATGTTGCAGGGACCATAGGCGACTTGAATTCCTTAGGTGGTGGTCAGCCTCTTCAGTTCCATGAAACACATGGGGACAACATCCAGCTTAGTCATGACAAAACTCGGGCAAGGCGTGCAGAGAGCTTTTGCAAGGGGATCTGCTTCAGTGCCCGTCCTATTGGTATTAATGAAAAGGTACCACTAATTTTCAGTCCTATGTTTAATAAAGTAAATGAAATTTGCCTTTATGTGTAAGATGACCTTTCCAAAGATGATTAATTTACAGAGAAAAAATATACTGATATTCAATAAAATTGTCTTATGGATCTGCAGCAATTCATGTCCAGACATTTACAAAACGTAGCATTATTAATTTCTACAAGTGCATCAATCTTTGTAAGTGGAGCTTTACATGAACCAACATTTGAGAATGCAGTTGATGATTCTTTGCTCTTCTTGGAGATAAACAGTAATTTCTTTAGCGTTTTCAAGAATGTTTCTGATACCAAGCTTTATGCAATGGATAGTGCAGAATCATGGTAGGACTTTGTGACTGTAAATTGCTGCATCATTATTTTCTGCATATAGGCACTAGAGTAGTTCTCATTCAACAGACTTGGCTTGCTTGACAGCATTCTCAACATATTTAAACACTAAATGACATCTGATTGTGCTAGAAACTATTTGCATCTTTCGAACGGTATAGCCCTCTTCAACATTATCAGCTTGTGGCACTTTATATTTCCTTTTCAATTTAATTATTAAGAAATCTAATATCTACTTCTAAACACTTTATCAATGGATTTCCTTAATATTGATACCAATTTGAAAAATATAAAAAGTAAATGGATAATACATGTGCTCATAATACTTTATTACTGTATGAGGAATCCACATGATTTTGCTTAGCTTATCTCTAGTACTTAAAAAGCATTTGCAATGTGTTACAGGTGTACATTAGGTTTGTTGAGACTAACACTAGCTGGTCTGGTGTCCTTCGCTTTGGGTTCACCAGCATTGATCCAGCCACAATCCGTGGAGTAGATCTCCCTCGCTATGCCTGTCCAGATCTTACAAACAAACCAGGGAACTGGGCAAAAGCCCTTGGAGAGCGATACACTACCAGCAACATTGTGTTGTTCTTCTATGTTACAAGATCAGGCGATGTGTATTATGGGGTCAATGGAGAAGAGAAAGGACTCTTTTTCAGTGGTGTGAACACCAGCAGTCCCTTGTGGGCTATGTTAGACATTTATGGCAATACAGTTGGAGTGGAGTTTACGCAGGCTAATGGATGTAAGTATGACCACCAGTCTCTTTATCATTTTCATTTCCTCCTTTATTTCTAGGAAAGCAAGAGAAATAGTTCTTCATGGTCTCTTTTTTTGATCATTATTATCCTCACCTGTCATAACAAAATTTAACATGTTTAGGCTTTTGGATTTTAAATCTCAGATTTTTTTTGTGGTCTAACTTTGCATTGCATCTTTGGTTATGACAAGATGGAGAGTGGTGTCCCTTTGTCTGACAGGCTTGAGGGGACCAAATTGATGCATTTTTTTTTTGGAGGGGTGGGGGTTGTTTCTTTTGCTTTGATTTGTTGTGATTTTACTGACATTATATTGACATACAGTTTTTGATGTTGTCCTCAGCATTATGCGGGACTGCTTACTTGTCAATGGCCTTTAGCTTTTCTTCTGATTTCAACTTTCTTTGAGCAGTCTTGAATGAACACCATGATAGTTTCTTTGTCCTCACTGCAATGGACCTGAGATCATCACAAAACAGTCATATAGTTTAACATTTAAAATTTCTCTTTGCTTGTGATCATGTGGATATCAGCCATCTCCTTACCATTTTATTTAGGTTCTTGATTATTGATTGATCTATTCTGCTTTTGACAAATGACTATGATCTGTAGATTTAAACTGTGACCCATCAACATCTTGATCTAAGGATGTCATCTTTAGAACAACAACCCTGGCATTCTATTAAATTATTTAGTGGATGTTTCATTCCTTATAAAGTACCATGATCTTGCCCATAGGGATGGGATATGGTGCTATGTTAAGTTTTTATTATTATTTTGTGAGTTTGAGCTCTGACTCATTAAATCTTTCCAAATTTTATTGCTGTCTCATTCATAGATTCAATTTTATGTTGCTTATGTAATCCTCCTAACAGACAGATATCAGAAATGGATAGTCTTGTTATATTTATGACTGAACTCAAACTGATACTCAGAGCTTTGTATTGGATTTTTGTGGCATCCATGATGCTGAAATTTCACACAAACATGTGCTCATAATCAGCTGTCTTCTTTTAATGTCTGCTTATGCAAAGTAAAAACATAAAAAAATGAAGGGCTTGGAACTGGAAGAAAATTGCTTTTAAAATGCACTAATCGTTTTCCCTTTAAAAATATTAGTGTTGTCGAAGTATTTGCATGGATATGAAACATTGAGACTAAAATTGCATAAATATCAGAGAATAAAAACTAAGTTAAAAATAAAGTACCGCCGTGAGAACTCTCTCCAGTACAGTGTGTTATTAGTACTTACACTACCACCGACTCACCGCACAGTACAGTGATACCTCGGTTCTCGAACGCCTTGACTTTCGACCAAATCGGTATTCGACCAGGAAATTCGAGAAAATTTTGTCTTGGAATCCGAACAAATATTTGGAACTCGA
>SRHC01002267.1:665949-680310 GCA_004794325.1 Pomacea maculata
ATAGTCTTGTTATATTTATGACTGAACTCAAACTGATACTCAGAGCTTTGTATTGGATTTTTGTGGCATCCATGATGCTGAAATTTCACACAAACATGTGCTCATAATCAGCTGTTTTCTTTTAATGTCTGCTTATGCAAAGTAAAAAACATAAAAAAATGAAGGGCTTGGAACTGGAAGAAAATTGCTTTTAAAATGCACTAATCGTTTTCCCTTTAAAAATATTAGTCTTGTCAAAGTATTTGCATGGATATGAAACATTGAGACTAAAATTGCATAAATATCAGAGAATAAAAATAAGTTAAAAATAAAGTACCGCCGGGAGAACTCTCTCCAGTACAGTGTGTTATTAGTACTTACACTACCGCCGACTCACCGCACAGTATTTATTTTACGAAGCTTGCCGAACTGATGCACTGGAGTAGATTTCAGAGAGCATATGGCTGGTATTATGTAATCATCTAGGGCCGAGGCTAGTATAGGTAGTGCATTACCACAGCCATTTGCAGGATGGGAGGGAAGATGTGTTTATACCTGGAACTGTACAGAACCAAATAAATTATGTATATCTGGTCTTAGGACGACATTCGTCTCCTGGTATGTTTAATGTTAAAAAAGAGAGGGACTCAAGGTAGAGAGCGAAGTGTGTGTGGTAGTGGTGGTGCAGAACTAAAAGTAGGATTGTATGTAACAGCTACTGCGTCTTGTAAACAGGATAAGTGCTAGCTGCCGTATGAACGCAGACTTACATAAAAGACTATGGTGTACCCGCTAGTGTGTTTTTAGTGCAGCCAGGTGAAGCTTTTGCTCGTCCACTGACACACAGCGACACGCTGCGGCAGAACTGTCGCGCCACAACCGTCCCACCCCTACCGCTCTTTCTTCACATACCACATCGCTTTCCTCAACCAGCTGTTAGCATTGTACGGTGCACATCCAAAAAAAAAAAAAAAAGAAAAAAACCTGCTAGGGGATAGTGATTACACGATATGGCAGTCGAGCGATTTTATCCCCGCGCGCACATTTTTATTGTTCACCCCGCCTCACTGGAAGCACCGAGCCAGTCTGTGCCCCTGATGGACGAGCCAGTTGCAAACCTACACTATAACGACAGAATATTTAAAGGATATTGAACCTCCTCCCCTTTATACAACCCACCACGGATTATGACAGGGCGTTAATAGGTTTGGTTTGGTGTCAGGTATTAACGCTGAAAGCAGGAGAAATATACCAGAAAGGTTGCAGACAGGTGAAGAATTGCGTACTGTTACATGCACTGAATTCCCGTTCCGTTTGACTTGTGGAGCAGTGACCTGACAGTCACTCTGTCAAGATTAGACAAGACGACCGGCCCTTACGCTCATCATGTCGTCCTAATGTGTAAACCAACTTCAGTAGGCCATGAAGCAGAAAGGCTTCAGTGTGTGATCATGTGAGGACTAGGTAAAGCAGACATACTTTTAATGTAATGATCTCTAATTTAGTGAGTTCCATGGTTGTTAATCGGAATCTTGAGAGCATAGCAAAAAGAATAATGCTGTCATGTGTGTCATTCTACATGATTCAAAAGGATTCTGATATTTTCATGAAGGAAAGAATGTGCTGAAGAGGGAGGGGGTAGCAGACATNGTAACGAGCGTGTAGGGAAATACCTTGGGATAGACTTGCGTTAAACTTCTACAAACAATGATTTACATGTCTCATCCTAGGTTGAATAGAAGAACCAGAACACATTTACATTTCTGTTCACCCTTCCATCTTCTACCAATATGTTTAAAATGCGTATCATGTTGCATTTTTAGGTCATGAGAAGAATATGTTTACTGTTCGTTCTCATACCCTGATTTGTACTGGTTCTTGTTCTTCATTTGTTAAAGAAGGAAATAGTTTGGTTTTGTGAACCACTCAAGTTTGTGTTTTGCACTCAAGGTGGGTGTTTTCATATAAAGCTTGTGTTCACACTATGGCATTTGAGAACTATTAGGTTTTGTTGTGTGAAACCTGAAGTAGTGCAGTCAAGCAAGACAACATGACACTGGCATGGATTCTGAACCGTAACTGCAGGCTGCTTCTTAAATTTTTGCTTAACTTTTGGTATTATAAAGATTTACATGAAGCATAACTGCTCTACTTCATGAGTAGTTTAGCTTGAAAATTAACCTAACATGAAACAAGTTTGCTACCAGAACATACAGTTTTAAAAATGCATAGTGAATTATATGTATATTTTTGTTAGTAAAGCAGTGGTCTTATCCTCTTTTAAAAACCCAGGTGAGAAATGCAATGTTGAAAGGCTTGTATCTTGTGAATGAAAAAGAATTTGTTGCTAGTATTGATAATGATGATGTTGACTAACTTTATTAATCCCAATGGGAAATTTAAACATAGGAAATGTGCTCAGTTACTATTTATAAAAAGTTATAGTTACAAGGTTAAAAAAATGAGCAAGTGACTCAATCTAAAGGAAAAAAACAAGAAGAAAACAAGGAGAAGTTTGTTCTTTTAATAAACTAAATCACTCACTTGAAAAGAATTTTAAACTTGGGTTAGCTTCTAAAGTATTACTATTTGTTGGTAACAGCAGTGAGCTTGGTATGCTGGGTATGTATATCTTACAATCTCAAGTTTTTACAAAGAGTATACTGGTATATTGGTTATGTAGAGTAAACATCATACAATATCAATGTTTAAAAAGTTTTACCAACCACTTTTTGTTGCCATTAGATATATACATTTTTCATTTTGTGAATGTGAACCTGTGGCCCTTGTTATCCTTAAACTCACTTTATGATTACTCTGGTCTGAGTCTGGTTGCATTGCTTGGGCGCAGCTAGTCCCCTGCTAGTCCGGACTAAACACCGCTATACCCGACTGCTCTGCTGTTTGAGCAGTCTGCACTGATGCTTCTCTCAGAAAAGTAACTCTCTTCTTCCCATGCACAGCTATGATCAGTCTTACAGTGCCGCAAATAAGCTGTGTCTATTTTGTTGTCAACATTTTACTTTTAAGTAGTCTTGACATACCTCACACAATTGGGCACTAGAGGAATGTTGACTTAATAGAGTAACATGTTTTGCCATCACATTTGTTTGATTTCTTTGATTCTATGATGTTACAGTGTGCTGCTGAATTGTGGTGTTGTGCATTTTTATGCTGTTGTGTATTTATATCACAGTGTTTTTGTGTCATACTTTGAGCTTCAGTATAAAAAAAAAACCAGTCCTTGTCCCATATGATTGTTAATGGAGCATTAGAAACATTTTTTATCATTTGTGAAATTCCATAGACTGGGTTGGCCTCTCGTTTTCATTAATTGAAAAATCATCTGAGTAATTCCAGACCATTGTGTCATGTGCAGTTAATGCCTGGGCCGGCGACAGCGTGCCTCACTCGGCTCCAATCAGCATAGAACAGGAACTATTTTCCTTCAGACAGACTGTATCAATGAATGACTCCACAATGTATCCAGTACCAGTGGTCAAGTATCATGCTCGCTTTGTGTTCTCCCCACTTTACCTGCACACACTTTGTGGCAGGAATGCACGTGTGTCTGCAGATCGTACAGTTGCCATCAGGCTTAGAGAGGAGTACTGCAATGCCTATGTCTTCACATCAAGGCCAGTGAATCCTGGGCAGAAAATAGTGATACAGATCCTTGGTGTGGACTGCTCATACATAGGAGGATTAGGGTTTGGCCTTACAGCTTGCGACCCTGCCTCTTTGACATCATCCATCATGCCTGACGATGCCGACCTACTTCTAGACAGACCTGAGTATTGGGTAGTCAATAAAGATGTCTGTCGCAGTCCAGACGTCGGAGATGAACTCAGCTTTGCTATTACTGAGGAAGGCTAGTTTATTTTCTGGACTTCCTGTGCATGCTATCATATGAGTGTTCTGATGAATGTTTCCTGTTATCATACCAAGATTTTCTTAAAAATCTCATTAAAATAATTATAAGTTTTGGGAATAATGATATAGTCTTTGTTGATTTTGCAGTACAGTTTTGGATTTCCATTTAACAGGTGAGGTCCTGTACTCAAGAAATAATGGGAAGGCTGCAGTCCTGATGCATGTAGACCGTACTCTTCCTCTCTGGGCCTTCTTTGATATTTATGGCAATGTGCAAAAGATCAAGGTTATTGGTGAGTATCACTAAAAGGATGTGTGATTGGAAGTGGAAGGGTGGAGCAGTAATAGACATTTTAACACATATCCTAGCTGAGTGGCATAGGTGTTTATTAAGCATTGAAAAAATATTATTTTTGATGACTTACATTTTGTTTGTTTGTGTGTGTGTGGTAGAGTATGTGCATGCACATGCGTGTACTTGTGTATGTTTGAATTAACATGAGTACATTAGTTCAATTGCAATTTACCTCCTGTGAGTTATGATTGTCATCTGTGCACAGGAGTAACAACAGTGCAGTCCCCACCACCACACATGACACGCTCGCAGTCTGCATCTGGCTTCAGCAATCATCTTGGTACATCTCAGCCACATCAGCCTACAAACTTACCTCCCCGTCCATCTGTCCCAACTCTACCACCTCCTCTGCAGCCTCAAGTTTTGCGCAGCTGGAGTGTGCCCAATCCCTCAGCCACAGCACCCAAAGTTCTTTCCAGCCCAGGAAACCAGCATGGCCAAAGAGCTCAGGCAGTTTCACTTCCATCCTCCCCTGTGGGGGTGTCTCCTGGTGATGGCTTCATTCCTCTGGAGGAGGCACGTGATGAGTGCACTGTCTGCTGTGAGAAGGGTGTCAATTCTGTGCTGTACACCTGTGGACACATGTGCATGTGTTTTGAGTGTGCACATGCTGTGAAACAAGACAAAGGTGGACTGTGCCCCATCTGCCGACAACCAATCAAAGATGTCATCAAAATTTATCGATCATAGAAAACTCATGTGATGGAATGCTATTTGAGCATGAGCAACAATAATATAACATATTTTTCTTGTGGCCCTTCTGATGACACATGCCTGTCATTGAACTTTGGTTTGGAAACCAAGATCTACGGTTCTATGATCATTGAGAGAGAGAGCAAATACTAGCATGTAAAGCAGCTTCATTTTGTGATCAGCAGTCGAGAAGATGACCAGACCCCTGATGGTTCTGAAAGTTTCATTTTTTTACTTGTTTTATATTTCACAGATACTTTTTTTTAAAAGCTCTGATAAAAATAAGTGGATGAACACTTGACAAGAGAAACAAGTTTTCTTCATACATCCTGATGATGTGGTGAGAGTTTGAAAGGATTTCTGGGAGATTTACATGCTTGTGTCATTGTTAAAGATCTAAAGGATTGAGAATAGTACATGTTAAACTGCACTGGCTTGGCATGGAGGTCTGCAGTTAGCTTTACAAACTTGGCTTGCTTCCAAAACAAGTTGTCTGCATAGTAAGTTAGATTTGGCATGGATTGTGGAAGACTTGCATTGAGACTTGGTAACCTCCAGAGAAGACAGCAAGCTGTGTTCTAGACGTTAAGTTTGGTATTATACTTAGCAGCAGGTCATTCAGTACAATCATTACAAAAGACACTAGAGTCACAAGTGTTTAAAAGATTCATTTGCAAAAAGAAATCTGATAGCGGTATTTGACGTCTGACACATTATTTAAAATTGTACAGGTTTCATTTGTGTCAAGCACGAGATGTTTAGTTGTTTTGATTATGCTACTTAGCCTTTTAAGCACAGTTGTGATTTTGTTGAATTGCATTATAACATGCAGACTAGAATCTTCTACTAAATCTGGTAAAGGGTTTTCTTTGTTTACTGTGACATGCAGTAAATACAGGGTTAATCTCTACTTTCTTTTTGGTTGGGGAGAGTGCACTCATTACAAGTGTAATGTGAACATTAATTTTGACAACTGTTGTTGCAAATATATTTATGATATTTGCAGATCAAATGTGATCTCAGTTCAGTTCATTTAAAATGAGCTGTGTTTCCACATATTTTCTGTGTATGTTGTTTTGACTGATAGGTGTAAAGAGTGTGAAGAACCAGTTTTGTATTTTCAGTATATACCTACAATAGATAGGTACAATGCATCTAAAGATATAGCTATTTTAAGTTGTGATAGCCAGTAGACAAAGCAGCTTCTTAAGTGGGTAGGGGTAAGGGAATATGTGTGTCTTGCTCGAGTGGGTGAGAATACCTGCTGGCAATGGACCGGCCAGCAGAATTTGGTGATGATGTTAATTAACTGTGAAGATTGGATATAGAGCAGATGTTATTGTAGGATGGGTTCAGTTAATGCTCCCATCTACATCAGCATTCTAGAGCCCCCCCACCCTTTTTTTTTTAGTCCACTGGCTTCTAGAACTGGGACACTAAAGATTAAATCTGGGTTAGAGGAATTTTGCATCCCATGAACATGGAAAAATATAGGACTGTTGTATGTGACAAGTACAACTTGAAATTTAAAGCAAATAAACAGCATTGGTATTAACAGAACCAAATGTTGTACTATTTACAAATATTAACTGTTTACATTGTATCTACAAGATGCTCCATAATTTGGAAAGAGCACTTTGTAATTACTAGCAGATGATCAACAAAAGAGTATTCTGTGTGTCAAACAGTATTTTATTTGCAAACTGCCCTCAACTGTCCCTTTCAAATTTTTTAAAATGAAGTCATGTACCCCTCTCATCAGATTCATTACAAAAAAATATTTTTGTTTGCTTTGTTAGAAATAGTTAAAAATACAATGTGATGAAATAGAAGTTACATCATTCTGACCATCACATGCATGTATAAAACACATAACATTAATGTTTTTCTTTCCTTTAATAGTATGACTTGCAACTTAAATCTGAGAAAAACTAGAAGTGCAAACAATGCTTACTGTATAATTATATTGTGGATTCAGGATTCAAACCTATAAGCAACACTAACCTAATCTGTGATCTAATAATAGATTATTTAACATTTACAGTAGGAAGAGGGGATGGGTTCATGGGACAGTATTATCATTTTGTTTTGGTAATGACAAAAATATAAGCTAACATAAGCAGAGGTAACTTCTGACAGCTCTCATATACTTTATTAGCCAGAAAGTGAACTGCATTTCTGAGAATCCTTGACCCATTTATATAATAGCTCAGTTTCTAAGATTTATGGATGGCACACAGGAAAGAATGGCAGGATACTGAGGGCATTCATTCTGCTCTGGATGGATTGAATACTGATGTACCATCAATCACTTTTGACTTTTTATTTTAGAAAAGCTGACATATTCATGTGTGACATAATTGTGGAAATTACCAAGCAGAAAACAGTGTGTCATGCCACCTTGTTATTGTTATTGGGGATGTAAAGGAAATCAAGTGCCTCAGCTAGTGCCTGTGGAATATTTAAACTGAATGCCAGAAATTAATTGTACAACATGCTGAGATTCTTGCCAGGGATGACCTGCATTTGCACAGTCCACAGACATTTAAGCAAAGAGAGATAAAAAAGGGCTTTAGTCTCTTGAGAGTGACATAACATTTTCTATGCACTGGTCTCTTCCCTCTGCAGTTTTTTTTTTAATACTCTGTAAATACAATACAGATTTTAGTAGACAAATGCCACCTGACAAAATTTAAAAAATACTTTACAGACTTTTACACTTTAAGCAGTTAGAACTCCTCCTAATGCATGAACATGTAGTGAAGCTACATGTTTATTGCATTCTGTTGTTATTTAAAATAATGCAGATAAAAACCAAACCGGTGGATTTCTGAAAACTGCTGTTAGTCTGAGGGAGTCCTAGTCAAAAATGGCCACTATTAAGGTTTACATTCAGCTTTATAAACCTTTCTATATAAAAATATTAATCTGCCCAAAAATGTTACTGGGTAGACAGGTCCTCTAATGGCTTTTAATGAGTGGAAAAGCAGTATGCACACATGCATTTCCTAACCTTGATATATAAGATTCAGTTTCTGGTGAGGGCCTTGTTATAAGCATTTCTGGATGCTTTGTGGAGATTTGTGTGAAAAGAATCTTAAGTTAGTCGTTTTGTTTATCTTAAAAAAACCAATATGATTCCTCATTTATAATCAAGGTTGTCATTTTTTAATTCAGGCCAGGATCATTCCATAGTTTTTTAGCATGAAATTATAATTAAAGTTTGTTAATCTCATAAACAGTTTTCTGTTCCACTTGGAAGCAGATGTGCAGATGCCATATATAAAATTTTGTAAAAGTATGTTTAAAGGCAGGAAAATAAGACAGACAACTGTAGATGTGAATTTGAATTGCATCCAATCTTCAGCTAACAAAAGAGATGCTTGGTAGGTCAGTACAGTTGAATTTGATCTGTTTTCCTATGTGATCTTCTCAATTATTCCTCTTGGCATGTTAACATAAAGTCAGACTTCTTTGAGAACGTTTATATCTGACTAGTTACAGGAAAGATTTAAAGGCTGCCTCTATCAGGCTTCCATAAATCTTTTCATGTAGCAACCATACAAATCAATCATGACTGAACAAAATATCATAAAAGCAATCTTTGATGAAAAGGCAGTTTGAAATATCATTATCCTAAGTCAAATTGTGTATGTTTATTAGATATGTTCTGTACAATAACCCTGTAAAATACAAAGTCTTATTTTGTTAATAGGATGTACATAGAAAATAAAGCATATGTAAATAAATGAACTGTTTTTGCATGCTNTTGTCATATAGTGTTTTATTCCTCCTCCATTTTGTATTTTCATTGCATAGTCCTATACAATTTCATGAAATAATAATGCAAACCTTAGAAGAGAATACATTTTAGTGAAATTGAAACAATGATAAATTACAGCTTATTTTTAAACTTGTAATGTACCCTTTAAATCCTCTATTTCTCTTTTACTCCTTCATTACATTAAACATAGTCCCCTATTTGTCTGTAATAGAAATGTGTTGGATGAGGTCGGTGTTACCATTCCTTTTACTATTTCGCACAGTTTTCCAATGTCACTAATCTTTCCTAAAGCCTTTATTGGTGCCCCTTCTTGTTCTATTTATGAAAAGGCCTTAATGCATATATGTGACATAAATACTTATGTTTTAACTACTTTAAAATCATGGTTAGGGAAATTGTGATCATAGTATTAACAGAATTTATGACATGGATTAACAAAAGAAAAATTAACGGTGCAAAGCAAAATAGTTTTGTAGGATTACCTGTTTTGGCTATGTTTCGACAAACCAGTTTTCCCTAGAAACATAACCTAAAAATGTGAGAATTTCTCAAGTGATAAATTAATCTTATAAACACAGCAATGTGTGTGTGTGTAAAATATATGCAAGTCAATACCGTTTGTTCTATCGTTACCAAATCTGACAGCGATATTTTTATCTTCTGTTGGAAGGTTGTAGTTTATGTTTGGCTGGTGAGTTATGGAGCATGTTTATTTTCTCTGTTCTAAGATCTTACCGGTGGCTCCAACTGAATACTTTGAGAAGAAGCTGCGACATGGAGGTCAAATTTTGGACAAAGTAATTTAAGTGAGTATCCTAAGAGAGAGCAAAAAAAGAGATAGGATGGAGAAGAAAACAAGAACAATTTTTATCTTAAAATCTTTTGCCGACCATTTTCGTTAGCTGTAAGGTAAAGTAAGGGGAACGATAATTGTATCTAAAGTTTTTGAATGCGCTATACAAACACTAAATTCAACTCAAAATGTGGGTCTTCCCCGGTTCATTTGATCATTGTGATCAAAGGGACGTAAGACCTGCAACTTTTGGACGATTTCGTAAGCTCTTTTTAACTCCCTTGGATTTGCTCGCGATTCAAAGTTGAACTCGGAGACGTCCATATAGCAATACTTTACATTGTGTGCCGATATCGCGTTTTCACCGAGCAAAAGGAAGTTGAAAGGTTAAGTTTCGCGTGGTAGAGAAGGTCACAACACTGGCTTTGTCACCACTGCAGTGAGAACTAAAAGTCTTGGGTTCAGATCTCGACTACAGACGCTGCCTGTAACATCCACCGTTGGGTGATTTCTGCAACTATTCCTTCAATCGGCTTCCTCCCCACGAATTATCTAGGTGGAAGCGCATTGCTTACAAATAACTAACTTTGAGCTAACGATGAGGACCAATTGGGAGAGCTACAGACCTTAAACGAAATCTGAAGAATAATTGAAAAGCATGTTTATGAGAGATAAAAATGGATGACCGTCGCTACACTACACCCCAGCAAAGCGTAATGAGCACTAACCATAATTGAAGAGGAGAATCTTTTTAAAACTTGATTTGGCTGCGGTAGAGCACGGACATGTAAAGGTGATTTCTGTCTGCCGAGACCGACGCAGTTCTCGGAGAGCCTAAACAATGAATGTGATTAAACCGGAAGTTTTGTACAAACCTGCCTCGTTTTAGTAGCTAATCTGCAAAGTGACTAAACCGGAAGCTTTCCTCTGCCAGCAGTCCAGTAATACAAGTTTGTGGTTAGACTAGTGCTCGAAATAGGCTATGCACATATCTAGCATGTTGTACGCGATTTTATTATTGTGTTCTGAAGTTCATTTGCACAATGAAAACAAAAACAGACAAACAAACAAACACAGTCCTGCTAGGTATAGGACGAACTCCTCCATTTTAACCCCCTTATGAATCTGGTACTATTATGTAAGACTACAAACAAGAACAGAAGCACCTGCTGACTGGTCTGAGCTTCTCTCGCTCTGTACCCCGCTACTCGTCTTATTAAAGGAAACTTCAACACAGTTTAAACACCACTCACGTGATTATCACTCGATCTCTGTTTATGGACTTAAACTTTGGAATTCTCTTTCTTTCCAGCCATTCCTTTTATTGTTCATCGCTCAAGATGTGTCTTTCGTCGCTGTTTTAACTCCTGTCTCCCTTTCTATTTGTTCATCGTGTAACTTTATATGTCTGTCATGATCTTTTTCTTCTTATTATTTATATTCAGTCTGAAACTGTAAAATTTGCCCGTATCTTCATACACTTGAGATGGTAAAAGACAAAATACATCAATAAATGTCTTAAAATGTCGACGAGACTAAACCACAGCAAGACTGGCCATGCAGCTCTCCGGTCCTGTGTGTGGGTTAGAGACAATGCGAATAATAGTCCTGATGTAGGAGGCTTGCCCAAAGCTGGAGTTAAGAATAACAAGTAGACACAAACTGTTTACAATCGACACTGAAAATGAAGCAGGGTACCCTTACTGTGCTTGTAACTATTCTGGCGACGCAATCAACCACCAGATTTTTTTTGTCCTGCTCTGGATGGTAACTTGATCCTACATTGTGTCCCAAGGCAATAACACACCAATTTTTTCCTACGTTGTTTTGACGACAAAATCCTCTCCTTGATTAAAAACAATTTCACTTATTCCTTTTCTTTTTTTTATTATGGAAATTGCTATTAAAACATTGTCCAAAAGCTTCAGTTTTGTTTAGGACTTCGGTTTTTAGTGTCCCCAGAAGCAGATGACATAATCTATTTTTAGTCGGCTTTGGCGAACACATCCCCTTGTCGATCCCCATCCCGAGTGGCTAGGACGACGAACAAAGGAGGGTGGATAGCTGTGAAATCCCTCGCTCTTTCCCTCTCCCTATTCTTCCTTTCAATGCAACCCTACTCCGGTCCCAGAGGTAAAGACAACATTCCATTTTTTTTTCTGTGCGCATGCGCAGTAGCGAACCTGTGTAATATGTTTGGCTTTCACAGCTACTGCGTATTTTGCTTCGATATTTATAAAAATAATGAATCGAAAATAATTCAATCAACTTTGAGAAAATCAACTATGGCACATGTACAGACGAAAAAGGTGGAACAGAGACCTGCTATATCTGAGTCAGGACTGAGATGACAGAACTGCCCAGGCCCCAGGGTCAAGAGTTCATCAGAAGTATGCGTTTGTCCACGGAGTTGCTTGGCTAAAGGTGTTTCATGTCTTGCTAGTGGACGCTAACTTGGCTATTCACGGATATTCAAGATAAGCGAAGAAACCTTCACAATTCTTGAGAATTTTATGAAAATAAGCTAAATGTATTGCCATGAGATTTTCTCGTTGTTATTTCCTCCCAGTAATGATATCTCCTGGGACTTATTTCCTGGCAGTCGCTAGTGTCAGTTCACATGAAAACGGTAACACTAACAGCTATGGACGTATGGCGGCATTAAGAAGCACGAAACTTGGATTTATATGTTGGCCATGCTCATCTCCAGGACAAAAATGTCTGATATTTTCGCCGAAAAAAGCGAAAGCAGAATCTCCTTAATGCTGGTCTTTTTCTCAAGCAGGGACTTAGAAAAGATCGCCGTGTCACTAGGAAGCAAGAATTCCACCATTACTTCCCATTATGGTTCCACCCACCTTCTTGTGTTTCCCCTGCGACTCCTGTTTCCTTCTTGCCATCACGCAGTGTCATACAGCATACAGTTCAAGAGACTGTAAATTAAGAGTTAAACTGTTCAGGATTTCACGATCAGTGATACTTCAAATGTTCACTGCAACTCATAGCCCTCCCCCTACAACCTCGAAATTAAATAAAAATCTCGTTTTTAAATGAAGTAAAATACACGATACTCTTTCTTAAAACTCCGACAACTTCGATGAAGTCTACCTCAGGTGACCCTGTGGCCTCTGCCATAGAATAGTAGTAGTGAGCATTGCAGTACTTACAGAGACTTTGAGGCTTCCGATTGTCAAAAGTGTATTGCGGACTCGAAATGCACTTTCTCTAATTTTTTAAACCACACGGAATATAATTATATTCACATAAAAGGCTTACCTGAAATCAAACAAACGGCGGAAGCTTGAAGGAAGAATAAGTGAAAAGAATTGTTATCTGGTGAGAGTTTGCTTAATGAAGAAGCAAGCCTTAAGATTTGCATTTCAGTGCTGACCATGGCCTCAGACATTTAAACAAACCTCCTGAAAATTGTATGCGAGTTACAGAGTATATTTACATCTGAACAGCTGACAAGTAATGGTAGAGTGAATGGAGAGAATTTTTGTTTATATTTTTTTTTGTTCAGTGAAATAACTTGACATGTGAAGGGAGCGTGCACAGCCCCTTTCACGAAGAATAACAATATTTCTTTCAAATTATCTAACGCATCATTGCACTTTTATCGCCAAATAAATTTTATTATCTTACTCTTGTTGCTCTGGAGTGCAATCCCTGAATCCCGTTCTGTTGCTGACATGTTGACCTTTTGAACAATCCTCCCACGTGAGTTGACGCATGCAAACCATCGACGAGCACGTGACTACACATAGTTTTTTGTTGTTTTGTTTTTTTAAAAAGAAACGTACTTTACGACTGCAGTGTAATAAGCGCACGATTAAAAATAACAGGTGAGGGTGGAATGGGAACGACCGAGGAGATAAACACTAAATATTATAAACAGAGATAATGTGTGTGGATGAGACGGACTGTAGCCAGATGGAGGGTGTGGAGATGGCGGCTTGCAGAAACCGGGAGGCGCGTGCAAGGTCAACGCATGAAAACACACACAACACTGGCGCACGTACAAAGTTTGTGTATGGCCCTCGTGAATGAGATAGAGACCTCCACCTGTCTTCCCCTGAAATTTAGGTACAACCACGAACTAATATCCCTGGACTGCTAGCAGACGATTTTTTTTCCAGTTAACTGCTAAAACGAGGCATGAGACCAGAAAACTTCCGGTTTAGTCACATTCTTTGTTACGGCTCGCTGAGACTGACAGCGGATCTTTGCAAGAGGCTAAGCGTTGGTCGTGGCAGACAGACAGCAGCCCACCTGTACACATCCATGGTACAACTATGACACGCCATGACATGCAAACGCAAACGGTCCAAACGAGGGCGAGGATTATGTTAGCTGATGGGTTCTAGCGGAGATAATTCTACGGTGTTGATAAGGCTGCAACCATCACCGCATGACTCATAGGGACAACACATCATTGTGACCATTTGATTTGAAAAGAAAAGCTTCTGTAATTAGTTTTAATTAGTTTTGTTACCATTTTGCAAATTCTATGCAGGGATGGGCAAGCTACTTTTAATTTGTAGCCGGCTAGGCTACAGCTACTTTTTTTTAAAATGTAGCCGGCTACACTACAGCTACAATTTTCCAAAACGTAGCCAGCTACTTTGGGCTACTTTTAAAATGTAGCCAGCTTCTTTTGGCTACTTTTAAAAGCCTGATGTTATAACAAGTTAGCTGTAGCCAGCTGGCTGTAGCAACATACACAAACATCAAACATACACACAAAACACTATTACTTGCTTTACAAAGTTTTTATTATAATAATGAAATGGAGAACTGCGATATACCGACAATTTTATTTAGTGAATCCATAAATGCTTTCATTCATTCCTTGCCCCCTTCCTCCCCCGGCCTTTTTCACAC
>SRHC01002267.1:680820-831056 GCA_004794325.1 Pomacea maculata
TTATGCATCAGTTTTCTTATCAGTGCCTCTAGTTTACAAAAAACCCAAAACCTTTGGTATATGACTTATGGTATTGTGTAAATTTGTTTTTTAAATGCTTGTACGTTTTGAAACATAAACGTTGATTAAAGTCACAATTTTCACTTTAGGTACTCAAAAACAGTTTTAAAGTGCTATATTTATGTTATTTTGTTACTCTATATTTAAAAACCCTTAAAGATATTTAAAATATGAATTTTAATTTTTGGAGTGTACCGGTAACCTTAAAACAAATCTACATTCTTTTAGTCCTTCATGGAATTGAACTTGACCAGAACTTTGGCCTCGAAGTTGCTGTCTGTCACCCTAGTGCGCAGCTTTGTCATAAGTCCTGCCAGACTGAACAATCTCTCAACAATTCTTGCATTTGAAACTAAACCCACATTTTGTGGCTTCGTAAAATGTAAAAAATTTCAAATAAGGCTGGAAATTGATGGGTACGTCCATCTTCGTTTTTCAAATCGCTCCCGCCACATGGACGACACAGTACTTGCGGTTACTGAGCGTGCGAGACACGTGGTGTCTGGCTGTCAACACACCGAGCAGTGACAGCAGTGGCTGTCGTCGTCTTGCTGACACGCTGTCGACGAATGGTCGTGAAAGTAGCCAACATGTAGCCAAGCTACGGCTACTTTCTAAAATGTAGCTACGGCTACAAGCTACTTTTTAAAAATTTGTAGCCGGCTAAGCTACAAGCTACAAAATTTGTAGCCAGCTACAGTAGCTGTACAGCTACTCCCCATCCCTGATTCTATGGTTAGGAAATAATACAAACTTTGTATCACATTTCCAAAGACAACTTAAATGAGCTCTTTTGCTGGTCATAAATAGGGACACTTTCTTGAAGGTGCAAGAACACGAGGATTGCTATAGTTCGTTCCTTGGTACTATGGCCACTTGGTTCTGTATGCCAGGTAGGACGGAAAGAAGAATTTCTGATACCAAATAACAAATGACGAACGCTGCAAGAATACAAACCAAGATGGTTTAACTGCATGTATCTTTTCAGAAGCTGAAGGTGAGAGTCTTTTATCGACAGAAAGGCATTTGTGGTTAATAGTTTGGCTGTTTGCTCATTTGCATTTATTTCTTGTTTAAAATTTTTAAGCTTTCACAGACTCTTTTCGGTTTTCATAAATCTGTTTTTAAGCTCTTCAGAAACTACCCAAATCCTCATATAGAAAATTTTTGCATCCTGTGCAAAAAAAAAAAATCAAGTTTTTTTGCTTTCTGGAAAATTTCAGTTGCCGCTCAGACTCAAATCTTGTAATTGACACAAAACCCTTTTAGCTACGACATATCAGTTAAATGTCAAAATTAAAAAAATATAATATCTTAAAATAAAAATAAACTAATACAAAATTCGATGGCCTCTGGGACGTTAACCGCAATGACTTATTAAAAAACCCAGAAATGCATTAAAATTATAGTTAGATTCAGCTGTTGCAACATTTAAAGACCAACCTGAACGGTTCCCCCCCTTTTTTTTCAAAACATTAGTAGATTTAGGCGGTATAAAACTAACCTGTAATTTTCAGCCTCCAAAAACCCTTCCGTTGATTGATTATCCGCTACGATTCGCAGCTGCGATCAACGAGCGCCGTAACAGTGTACTACGTCACGTTGGTACACCATTCACAACATTGCCAGCAGTCAACACCACACAGGGCACTACGTCACGTTGGTACACCATTCACAACATTGCCAGCAGTCAACACCACACAGGGCACTACGTCACGTTGGTACACCATTTACAACATTGACAGCAGTCAACACCAATCAGAGAGAGAGAGAATGAGCCACAGTTCAGGTTTTTCGGACGCTGACAGTCGGCATTTCTCGTGGTTCTGAAAAACTACTTTAGCACGAGAAAGGTAGAATTTCAACTTCCAAATAACCCGACAGGTTGGTCTTTAATATGCGTGCAGAACATAGTAACTCGTTCAGACCATCAAAATATAAGTCAATCATTTTTGTCTCCATTTATTTGCTTGTACAAGTCTGCGCATGAACACTCCAACCCCTGTTTATTTTGGAATTAACCTTGCTTCACATAATACGAAGCATCTATAATTATTTTGAAGAGAGCAGTGAGATATCACTGACAAACGGCAATACACTGTTCTCTGTCTGGCTGAAAAATATGGAGGCGGAGAAAAAAAAAACAGTTGAGGGGCTGCAGGTGTGTGTGTGTGAAGTGTCTCTGGGATGACATTGGGACCTTGAGAACAGAAGTGAAGGAGAAAATGGAGAAGGAGTGGAAGGGAAGGAAGGCAAGGGGGAAGCAAGTAAAACAAGACGATGATGCTCATGCAGGGTGGAATGATGCTTGTGGCTTCACGGCCTCGGGCGGAGACATCGGATGACCGATCTGACTGAAGGGCTCTTCTCCCCCATCCGTCTCATTTTTCGCGCATGCGTAGTCAGATGGCGTGGAAGGAGCAGATGACAAGGGCGAGCAGCATCTCTTCAGGGCTGGAGATGAAATGATATGCTTGTAAACTGCATTCTGCTGCTTATTTTCCTCCAGCATGGATTACGGTTTATTGAACAGTTCGTGCTCCACATCGATTAACACTGACGACATGGTCACTGATGGTGGAGGAAACGAGCAGCAAGACCGTCTCGTGTTCTGATACGACGACTTCAACATTTGATTTATTTACCGAGAAGTTCTGGCTAGAACTTACTGCCTTCTCTTAGGGTAAGCAGATTGATTCGGGAAATATTCCGAAAGTTTTCCGAAAAATATTGATGTCTTTGTAAAAGATTTTTGACTGTCGGAGTTAGAAAATTCATTTCTGACAGTATTTCTTTACAACAACATCTGTCACACGTATTCCCTTGTGGAATTCCATGATGTTGAGTGGCTGTCGACTTTTATTGCCTCCGAGTGTGAAAATGTCTCTAACGTCAGAGGAGCGGGACAGACAAAGTTTTCAAAGCATTTAACAATTTCAGCACTCGGAGGTATAAATCTATGTCCTTTTCCCAGCCATTGATCACTTCCTCTGCTTCCCCACTCCCCTGTGAATATGTCTGTATGCGCGTTCACAGGTGTGCTTGCGAGTGGTGTCCAGCGCCTGCTATGGACTGAGGCTCCGCGAAACAGCCGGAAACCACCAGAGCATCATCACGTGATCCATTATATTTCCATTCTCCTCTGTCATACATATTTGATGGCATCAATCTACCTCACTGTCCAGTGTGCATCCTATATTCTCATCAGAGCTAACTCCAGTGACACGTGGACGGAGCACAGGACCGCCACCTGGCGGCAGTCACCTCAACTCACTGTACTGGGGTTCTGTCGGCAGACCACCGACTTACACTGGAACCAGTGTACACAGGACAGAGTGGGAATATTTCTATTTTTGTTAGAAATAAAAATAGATGGAGGGAAAGGACTGTCCCAGCCATTGAAAGTCGTGCTACACAAGACATACCTCAACTCTTGGTTTATACAACAATTAATGGAACAATGATGTTTCACTGTGATGAACGATTTATATCGGGATGATTCCAGTAGAAAAACAGTTGACTGTCGATTTAAGATATTGTGTGAATTGTGTTAAAACATTTCTTCTTGTCTAAAATAAATTGATGTCGCAGTGAGTGGGGAAGCTCCACAAGAAAAATTATATGTTGTTGTGAACGAATGCACATGTCAAATAGTGCGATGTGATACAGACAGCACAAACAATAGACAAACAAACAAACAAACAAACAAACAAACAAACAAACAAACAAACAAACAAACAAACAAACAAACAAACAAACAAACAAACAAACAAACAAACAAACAAAAACAAACAAGAAACTAAATTTAGAGTTGTAGTTAGAAATACAACCACTGGAAATAAACCAGACCATCCTAGGCCTCTAGATTGTTGTAAGTACAGTAATCAGTGATGTACGGTCACTGGTCTTTCCTTTAATCGGACAATGATGATTGAATGTTTGACCAACTTTGGCAAAGATTTTAGGTTGTGTGTGTGTGTGTGGGTGGCGTGTGTGGTTTGTGCTGTGCCTACCCCCCATGATGGACACACAAATAGATGAGGTCTTCTCCAGTGAACGGTCAGAGTCCCTTACCCATCTTTGCAAACTCATTTACCTCCCTAACAAAGTTTTGAGGCTTTAACAAGTCGCATTTCACTTATTTTCAAGCTGTGCGCCACTGGGAATAAAAATTATGAAAATTCTAAGTATTGCACGCGTGACTGCCAGGCTCCTATGATGCGTCAATGTATTATTTTTGTGACAGCTCCAATAAATTATTTAAATTCGCTGATCAAGTTAGTGAGATCGTTTCTAGAATTCTTCGGGCAACTGCTTTTTATTTATTTAATTTTCTTTTTGCTTCCTGACTGATAGACAGAAGGGCACCATGTTCTTTCTAAACATATTGTTTAAGTGCAAATGTTTTATTTGCAAAGTTTGTTTGATGGGAGGTCAGACCTGAAGCAAAACAGACTGATAGTGAAGCTCAGAACTGGTGCCGACTGAATGTTATGCCCATCATTTTTCTCTTTAATATTTTACTCTAAACACACCAGAAAAAAGAACAATACATGAGCTAGGCATGCTTTATTTTAACAGGTCTGAGTGCAAAGGATTTGTTGTCCTTTCCTCGTTTATTAAATTTTAAGGAGGTTCAGTTTTGACGCAGATTGACTTTGAGGCACAGAGCTAGTCTGTCAGATTGTGTGCCATGCATCCTACAACCTGTCATTTCATCCTCGTGCGATTTCTTGAGAATATTCATTCCTCTATAACAGTGAAGTTGTGGGATGAATTTTCTTGAAAAAGTGAGTTTTGCACACGCTGACAAACATACAAACTCGCATGGGCCCAGGCACAAAATCACAGGAATGTACCTACACATATACACACATATCCACCCATATATTTATAAAATGTATTCACATCTAAAATGATATTCTATCTAACCATTTCTTGATACATGACACATTTACCCACACTCAATACATTCAACATGTCCATCTACCCACATAAGCGTCTGGGTATATAATATACATTATATTCACACTCCTCTACTCACTTTTATACAATACATTCCTACATATATAAATTCATTCATACAATGGATACACATACACATCCACACATTTTGTCCTGTCTGAAAGTTAGTGATAAGAAAAAAACTGTTCCTCTTTAATCTACTTTCTAAAACACCGACTACAAGCGATGCAAGCTGTCGATAACAAAATAAAAGAAAAGAAATCCAGACTAGAACTGAGAAGTCCCTCTGTATCCCATTACGAATTGACTGAAACTATTGAAAAGCACATCCTGTTTTTTGTTGTTGTTTTTTCTTTTTATTCCACAGTGGAAGAAAAGAGGACACTAGTACATCATTCGCTGTCTTTGTGAACCACATGGTGTCTAACAGATGCCACGAGTAGTAGACAAAGTGGAGCTATCACAAGCAAAAGGTTAAAGACCGTGACAAATAGTTTACGGCTTTGTTTTTGTCGATATATATATATACTGGAAAATAAACCTACAGCGCCTCCTGCGAAGATGTTTGTGATGTAAAAAGTTTTTAGAGCAGTGTGGTGATGGTCGTGACTTGAGATATGAACCATATGCTTCGACTCCTGTCTGAATATAGCTGAAGTTGAGAAATAACTAACCTCACGTGTCTGTATCCAACTATAGACAAACAATGTTTCTGCACTTGTGCCTCCGAGGGCTGACATTTTCTGTGCCTCGTTTGTCAGGGTTGGTCAGCCATGTCTTAGTCTAAATTACAGACGGTTGGGTGTATGACAGACTAAACTACAGCTGGGGTGGCCTCTGAATCAGCGAGTCGTAGTAGTTTTTTTTAAAGTTCTTAAAAATGAGATTTTTCTTATTTGAGGTATTAACCCTACGAATGGAGTCTTTTAAAAGCTGTGTGTTTTCTTTCTGTATGGCCTTTAAAGGTTTACAAGAGTGCTAAACTCGGTTTTTTTTAAGATCACTGGGGTGAGGTCAGCTCAAGATTTTTGCCCAATTTTCAAAAAAGATTTCTGTATAGATGCACGCCACCTAGCATCCTATGCCCCAAAATAGAAAAGGTCAACATCGTGACGTTACGTAAGAGACACTCGTTACATTCCGAGCTCTGTCGTGGGTTGTACTCTCGCGAACGTCAGCGTACTAATGTGATGTCAGCGGCTTTTATTGAAAAAAATAAAATTAACTCTTTCCGTGCTTGATGATGTTTGCAGGCTTATATCCCTAGAAGGGAGGGGGTTATTTTTAACTCAGACTTTAGGAAATGAGCATCTTTTATTGAGCTCAACAAAAAGATTTGAAAAAAAGACTATTTACACTTTAGTGCTCTCCCCTGCTGTTCGTCTACTGCATCTTCTCACGTCTAGACTGTCATCACTGCAATCCTAAAAATAGATGAACCAGACGACAGAATTCCAGTCCCTGTGTCGTGCACAGTCATACAGTCTAACAATTTTCGTGTGCAAGCACACGGTGGCTGTACCGCTGTACAACGTTCACCGTGCGACGGGTGGACTATGAGGCCAATGGTGTCACTCGTCCTCTCAGGCCGTTCTAGGCGCCGGGTACACGGGTGCATACGTCAGGCTCCTTTAGGACAGTTATTTTTGCGGGTGTAGATTGCCCTTGCACACGACTCAGCATGCATGCCAATTATTTTCTGGGATATTAAAAGGGATACTCAGTGATAGACGAGGCGCAAGTGAAGGGCTGAGAAACAGGCAAAGGTCACGTGGTATGCACATGCACTCATGCTGTACTCACACACACACACACTCCACAGCACCGTAATATAGATAGATCGAAAATAGCAGAAACTAGTTCTTCAAGAAGTGCATGTATTGGCGTGTGACAAAGGCACACACGTGAACCACAAACGTTTAACCTTTTGCACAACCTCTGGACGTTGATAAACAAGGTGAGGAGACCCAAGGCCGCCGGTGACGTAGTCGATGGTGTGACATAGAATGTCAAATGTTGTGGTGGTCGACGACAATCAAATGAAGCGATGATCGACTGTGCCACGTACCTATTTATCTCTAGAAAATTGACTTCGTGGAAGGCATTTTCTTCAAAAGCAAAAATCAAAAAACAAAAACAAAACAAAAAAACCAACAAAAAACAAACAAACAAAACCAAAACCAAAACCAACAAACCAACCAACCAACCAACCAACCAACCAACCAACCAACCAACCAACCAACCAACCAACCAAACAAACCATTGACTGTGCAACGTAGTGACGGTCGACTATCACGTAGCGATTGTCAGCTACGTGATTTAGCAATCGCCGCCTGTGCGATCACGTGACTATCGGGTGTACAACGAAGCTCCTCCAGAATCAGCAACATTTGCTAATTCAGAATGTAATTCATAGATGCAATTAGCAATGCAAACTCGAGTAAGCAACACAAATGTTTGCACGAATCACCTAACCAGAGGGAACATCGGGAATAAAAGAACCAAGGGAAAATGAGCTTTCAAATACAATTAAAATTTACGACTTATTTTCCCGAACATAGAAAATTTTTTGACAAATCGTGAAGCTTGGGAGAAAAATTTCGATTTTGATTATTTATTTACTTATGTCTGGCCATCTGGCATTGTTAAATCAATTAATAAAAAACATCAAAGGGAAGTCGCCTGCAGGAAGGCAAAACCATCAAAGATAGTGGACACAGGTAGTGATAAAACCGTTAATGAGAGTGAGAGACAGAGATAAAGGGCGACAGAGTTCGCCCGAATGGTTTTTTTTTTTGTCTGTTTAGAAATTCAGTGTAGGCTCGTGCCCATGACTGAAGGGAGAGGAACAATGGAAACAGAATGCAAAGGACAGAAATGTACCGTCCAGTCAATGGTCTCGTCAGTGGGTGTAAAACCCAGTGTTGGCATGATATAGACACATTTTTTTTTTACAGGAAAACAAAAATAAATAAATAAACAAAACATATACCTGTTAATAATTTTTTACATACACGGCGTTGGTGGACGGGGAAGGGGCTGGTCGGGGCGGACCCCTAAGATGGATGGGACCACATGCCAGCCTCACCTTTCTCTCTTCTTTTGTAAGTCGGACTTGCACTTTTATGGACAGGAAACACTGCAGCTGAGTTCAGGGACAACAACACTGACTTACTTTTGCTATGCATGTTTTTTTAGGTTATGACAACTGCTTTATGCTCATATTTTTTTGTACTTACCGTTGTGACTTATGGTCGTGAATATTTAACTTTCTTATGTAATTATTAAATTTATTATTATTATTCTTGGTTCAATGAGTATATTATGCTTAATTTAGTCGTCAAAATGTACTGTTTATTTATTTTAATTTATTATTTAAGAGTGCATCTACAGTTTAAACACAAAGCTTGTTATACTCTATTGACAGAACATTTGAAACTGGTTATTAAGGGATAATGCGTATTAAGACTGTACTTGTCTAGTTTTCCACAAACTTTATCTCCTGCTCATCAGGCCGGGCACCAAACTGTACTGTCTATCGGAATGTTTTAAAGCAGCACCTGGACACCATGAATTACAACTTTACAAGTCTTTGTACTGTTGGTGTCTGGGAGAATCTGCCTCGTACCTCCCGCCCACCTGTCAGACACAATTCTCCAGACGAGAAAATGCTGGAGGTGATGGTGGTGATGGTGGTAGTGGTGGGGAAAGTTCGGCACTGTTAGAAGTTGTGATAACTGGAGTTTTAGACCTCAGGGAGACACAAGACCAGAGGAAGGTGCTGCAGGTTTGTTGTCTACATCAGTGTGGGATCGAGGTGCGGACAGACCCTCTACAGTCCTGTCTACAGTCTTTATCAGGTCACAACCACATTTGTTGTGGTCTGTAGACGTAAAGGCAACTTGAGAAAACCTTTGAGTGGACAAGCTTGCCAATGCTATGGTATGGAATGAAAGAATGGTACACGTGATGCGCATTCAACTAGGTTATAATGCTTATTTGTCACCAAAAATACTTCTTTACGGATGGATTGTCATTGTCTCTTGACTTGTCGAAGGACTTCTAAATGTTTTGGCTGCATGTGAGCTCGCGAATGCAAAACTGATGAGTACTGAGACTGAACTTTAATGAAACTCAGGCTTGGAGACTTTTATGGAACAATTCGAAAATTGTGGAAGAAAGTTACGATGCAGACAAGCAGATGGTAAGTCGTTGCCCTGGGGACAACATGGCGAACTCAGGAACATGCGTCTTGTTCTCGTGGTTATAAACTGCGGTGTCTGGACCTGCAGATGTTGCTTTACCCATGAAGCTGTAGTTATAAAGCAGTGGCAAAGTTGTCCGTGGGTAAACTAACATAAAGAATTACAGGTCCTGATGAAAGACGTATTTACACCGGCCCCGTCGTCTGCTCTGTCAACAGGAAAGTTTGTCTGATACTAGATTTGTCTTCTTTATTTTATTTTTCTCTCTTTGGCCACGTCTCTGACTCCTCATCTCCCTTACCCTCTCCATTTTCTTCGATTATCATAAATTTTTAAACCGGCCGAATCAGACTCATTTGTCTTTGTCGAGGGAACGTTGGTAAATGATTAATTTTGAGTGTATTGGGACATGAGTGAAGAATCGTCAAAAATCGCCGAAATGCTGATCGATGGAGCAAGTCAAGACAAAATATCGGTCTTGAAGCCAAAATAATGTGGTACGCACATCAAGCGGAACTCCATGATAACATGCAGGGCAAAAAAAACAAACAAACTAGAAATAAAGTAGTCCCAGATTCGAGCAACCTGAACTAAATTTGGGAGAGTAGAGTTCTGCATGGAAAACCGAGAGACAGAAGGACAATGTTACAATGTTTGTGGGTGGCTTGACAAAACGCCACATCGGCCACAGGGAACAACAGGGAACGTTCTTGTTCCCATCCTTCGTACATTCAAGCTTTATTTCTCTTCACACACACACACATACAAATGAAACTTTCTGTCATACATCATGGGTTATGGGTATTCATTACGAATGACCATTATTGCACATTCTGTTCAACATCTTGACCAGCACTGACAACAGCAAATTCATGGTCAACGGCAAAGCAGAGATGTGCGTGAATGGAGCACAGTCTGAGGAGGCATAAAGTACTTGAGATCCACCCATTCCAAAGACATCCACAATAGCATCGCGACAGCAAATAACGGCAATGGCTCGGCTGGACAGGGTCTGGCGCAGCCACAGCATCAGGTTTCTATGAAGTACCAGCTGTGCACCTCTGCTTTACGGATGTGAAAAGCGAGCCCTGCAGATATAGAAAGGAGAATCTACTTATTCTGAAAAAAAAACCTGTTTCATTTGTACGAAGCAGGGTCGCCATGCCAGTAGGACACCAAGACCCCTACTTGCAGCAGTCAAGCGTTGGTCTGGTCTGGCCACGTGACCCGGCACCACACTTTGTCAAACAATTTCCTTCACCAGTGTCCTTCAAGGTACCTCGGAAGGAGGTCGACGCCGCGGTGGCAAAGGAAGAACTGGCTGACGAACAGTGGACTGATGGTCCTATGCAGGATGACTGTTGCCCAGGACAAACACGCAGCAGACCTTATCAGCCATCGTGTCTACCCATACGCTTCCCTCAACGACATTACTAGCGAAACGAATGAATGAAAAAAAAGCGAACAAATGAATGGTTCAGTTTTGGATTTGGGCTGGAGGTTAGGTCTTGTGCTCATAAGAACAGGCCTCTAAAGGTCAAATTGTTCACATGCTNGAAAAAAATTTGGAAAGGAATGACAATTTTTCGTCGACCTTCGTCAGAGATATGTAATATGGGATTCCTTTTCTTTCTGGATTGCTGCATCCTTGGCTGCACATTTTCATTTTTGTGCACTTTAGTGTGGCTGAAACTCGCGCCTCCTATAAATCAAAGAGAAAAAGGGAGATAATAGTTGCCGTGTCGGGGTGAGCAGCAGCACGGAGTTTAGTGCCAACAGGCCTACGTCACGGCTGTACTTGGAGCTGCACTGTGGCCGGCCTGCGTGCTCGCGGATAATGCAGCGCTGTGCGGGCAGCTGTGGGCTAACAGACACTGCAACCATCTACCTTCACTTTGAGCCCAACCGTCGCGCGCTGGCCCCGCCTCCACATCTCTGTCGGCTTAACTACCTACACCCCTCACCCCTCACCCCCCCAACCCTCACAACCACCTCACTTCAGCATGAGTATGCTTCACCTCCCTTTTCCCACACACCCGCCTTTGCGCAGTTCCAAATTATAATTTTTATGTCTGAGCCTCTCAACTTTCCACTCCCCTCCTCCTCCTACCACATCCCCATCCCCTTCCCCTCTCCTGCGCCTCTGTTACGCAAGAATTCTTATAGTTGGGGGCCTGTATAACACATGGCGCACAGTCGTTTGGTTCTAAAGCGACAAACATCTACTCAGGACACGCTCACTGGAGCAGGGACCAAGGTGTGACACCTGGCCTTGCAACCAGACACTCGATCCGGACTCGATTGCCACGCACATCGTAATGTTCGACACAGGATCTCACAAGGTTGACTGAGTACACCACAGTGTTCGACAAAGGATCATATAACGCTGATTTCTTGTTTACCGAGAAAATTCCTGTTCATCTGGTTTTTGCCCTTTCAGACACCTGGTACCCTTTTCCCCACCTTTCCCTCGCTGTCAACAACTTTTGTCAAGTTTTTAAGTCACTTTCTTTGTGACGATTGTCGTGAGAAGTGTTCAGGTTCACAAGATCACAGCATCGCTTTTGTCTTGATTGACAACACACCTTGGCACACGAGAGTCTGCCCTCACTCCAAGAAGAAGGAAGCCGGTTGAAGACGCTGCTTCAGTGACACCACCACCCACTCTGGCCACGTGACGTGTCCTGTGCCGAGCTCGCACGTGCACCAACTGCTGACGCGGCGGAAGCCAGCACTTTGTTGACGTCGCCCGCCGCCAGGAGCTGGCCTCCGGAAGTCGCTCCGTTGTTTGAGTTTACTTTCTCCACACGAAGGATGTGAAGCAAGTCGTCCACCTGCAAACGACGATCGTTGGGAAAGTACTCGCACTTCTTCCAGTGTCGGGACACGAATAACAGATGATGACAATGGCCGCACCGCAGGTAAGACCGCCACGTCTTCCGATTGTGTTCCAGACAAGTTCGTTGTCGGGTGCAATCTCTATATTTCTGTCTATTGTTTTTCTGCAGTTGTTTAACATATAATGAAAATTTGTTATTGAAGTTTGCACGATTTCTGTCTTTCCTCTCCGTGTTACCAGCAACCTCAGTAGTAGCTACAGTGCAAACACAACCACTGTTATAGTATTCATTTATTTCACCTTAGTTTTTCTTGAACTTTTTTCTTCCTTCCTGCTTTTTTTTGGTGTCTTCTTCTGGTCTGACTGTATTTATACTCTGTATACTTTCGTTAAATCAAGTCTGAATAACCCAAGGTTTGCATAATTTATTAAGAACAATATATCATGAAGTGTACAGTTATGATCCATTATTTTGATAATTCTTATNTTAAATAAAAATGACACCGCAGCGAAAAGTTAATGAAAACCGAAGTGGAGACAGGTCGTAACAAGAAGCTATTAGGGGGACCAGCTGGATGCTCATACAGCTGCAGACTGTGATAGTTTCATGAGACAAGATACGACTGTATCTACCTCAAGGGGCTGTTATTAAGCAGCTCTAGGGAAGCAAAGGTCAGAGTCAAACACACAACATTATCAATACCATCACACATTTATACCCGCCACACCAGACAGCCCCCCATACAGACACTATTGAGACCACCATATGATCACAACTAATTCAGAAGCTCAATATGTTGGCCCTGCATGCAGGCACAGAATTGAGGCCCGATGGAAGCTGATGGAGCTCTCCCGATGGACCATGTCTATCATCCTGTAGAGCTGTGGACACTTTTGATCATGTCTGCCTGGTACAGTCTGTAGGTCACTGGGCCATCCCCAGAACTTGTGATCAGTCGTATACAACACGATTCAACCATTCTTGTCCTTGCCTGGTAGTTGTAATAACACATGGTCGTCTGGAAATCAGATATTTTTACATCATTTCACATACTATTTTACGAAGTAAAAGGATGACTTAAATATTAAAAGTAAAAAGAGATAAAAACTTATTTTTTTGAAGGTAATAACAATGCTATATTTACTTCATATCATACTTGTTTCAATGTTATATTGATATTGTGCATCCAGCGAACAATTTTGTTTAACCTCTTGTGTGAAGAGAGTTTATTAACATCAGCTAAGGAAGACAGAAAGGGAAAGAAAGAAATGAAGAGAAAGAGAGAAACAGATGAGAATATTAGGTCACTGTACACTGTGTAGGCTCATCTTTATCTCTCGAGATCACCAGCAGTGTACATTCAGGAACATCATCAAAGTATTCGGTCCTCTCTGGCTCGCGAGGGATGCTTGCCATCCAAGGTCTGAGTAATGACTTGTATTTCTAATGTAACCGTGGTCCGCCATTGACTGCAGCTATTTAGTTGTCTATCTCATAAGTTCCTATGAACACTATTTTATCAAAAACAACAGATACGATACTTTGTAAAGAGAAGACATCGTGCATTAGTGCTTGTTGCAGATATATATATATAATGTGTGTGAGAGAAAGAGAGAAAGGCGTGCGAATATGATTGCCCAGGAGAGAATGAGCGAAGTCTGCTACGAGAATTATTGTCTTGAGTACACTTCTATGGCATCTGCACTCATCTTGACAGCCGTTTATTTCAAGAAAAATATTAAAGAATCCAAACAAGTGTGAAAAATAAACAATTTCTCTCGTTTGGGGGGAGGAGGAGGGGACACCCTGCTGTTGACTTCACGACGTATGACCACGTGATCGTGCCTTGTGTGGAGTAATGGCTGCTGACTACTGTTTCACATCATGTGTCTTGGAGGCCATTAAGAGGATGCCGACGATTCAGCGCCTGACGAGGAGTCTGAAGTCAGTCTATCGATTCTGCTGGCAGTCACTGCAGGAGGGCGGCTGGGTGCACAGCAGGTGTGGGGTGGGGTGGGGTGGGGTGGGTGGTGTGTGTCTCTCTACTGTCTTCAGATGGCGGTTATATTTCCAATATTCATGCTGGCTTTACAAAATGCATACCTTTCAAACGATACAACACGAAAATTATCAGAAGTTGACAAAATTTTGCCGAGTTTGTACGGTCAATCAAGAGAATCAGGTTGGGTACATTTATCAACCTTCACATCTTTACCCTCCATCGCCAAACACTACGAACAAATCCTATATATATATATTTTAAATTTAAACAATTATTAATTGCTGNAACCGACGTATATATATTTATATTTAATTTAAACAATTATTAATTGCTGGAACCGACGTTTTTGTTATTCAAATCATTAAATTATTTGTTTGTAAACAAGCCCTACAACATCTCTTTCGCTCTGACTGTCCAAGTTGGCTTATATCATTCAGTCGAATAACTGGTCCAAAATATTCTCGCCTCCCCCCCCCCCCCCAACGAGCCGCAGGTAGATAATTCCTCCCTGAGGACATCTCTTTATCACGAGCTAACATCGACTGAAACAACAGCCTGCTCTTTACAGCCCTGGCACCCAAGGGATAGAGAGAACAGCAGCAAATGAGCGGAGAGAATCCGTGCTGGTGGAAAGAGAATATTCGCCAAGAAAGGTTATGACGAGGACGTGGCGGTAGGTGGCGGCACTGTGTTTCCGAGACAGATGCTGAGCTTCCTTGTTGTTTACCGCCATGGGCCATAAAACTTCAGTTATCTGTCCGTTGAAAACTTGTTTTTTTTTAAAGCTGCGCCCATTACAACATCACAATTAGAGAATGAGTTCTCGCTGAGCTGTCAGTCCACTTACTTCATTGTGAAGTGGCCGCCAGCGAGACATGAGGCAGTAGGTATTACTGTCTACTAGTCGGATGTAAGAAGCTTGTAAAAATCGCTTTTAACTGTGATGTAACAAGCTTTACTGTCTGTAGTCTAGTGTGGCATGTTGAGATTTACACACTTGTCGGGGTGACACACACACACACCACCATAACCACCACCAGCAGCAATAATGTAAGAGTAGACGCTCTCAAAAAGCAAACAAAGTGTTTACTTTGTACTTTGATTATCACCTGGCAACAAAGACACCATGTCATCTCATGGAGGAACTTAAGAGTGAAGCAGCATAAATAAATAATTGCACATTCCTGCTGTGGGCTGAGGGTGGGGTGCAGGCGTTGTGTCCGAGAATTCACGTCAGCTGACTTTAGTGTGTAAATAAACTGCCCCACGCCCTCGTTAGAGCGCATGCGCGTGACTTGTAGTCGCTAGACAGGGTCTTGGATACTCAAGTAGCAAGTCAGATATTAATGTTTTATGTTGTGTATTCAAGTAGCTAGTCAGATATTAATGTTTTATGTTGTGTATTCAAGTAGCAAGTCACATATTGACGTTTTATGTTATGTATTCAAGTAGCAAGTCAGGTATCAATGTTTTATGTTATGTATTCAACATGCTTCTCAGATATTAACATTTTATGTTGGTAACTGTCTTGAAAGATCTCGTCTACGCCCCAGAAGACCATGAGTCACACTTACAATCGCAAGGGAATTGTGGGTAGCCTTATTTACCAGTGTTTCGTCCCCCACCCTTTCCCATCTTCCCTTGTTCGACCACTTGTAGGCAGGAAGTGGAGATATTGCGTGCGCATGCGTGTTTCACAGCGATGTTGTTTTGATGACTTACAGCTAAAAATACTCGATCCTCTATACTTCATGCCCTTGACATGGCAACTCTGACAACTCATTAAAACCGTTACGGCTACATCCTTAACGAACTTTCTACAAGGTTTAAATATTTTTCACTTTTTACTTCTCGAGCACGGGTTTAGTAACCATGGAAACACAGGTTAGCATTTTTACAGTGCATTCGCCATTTTAATATGTTTTGCTGACAGTCTTGCCAAATCTGCTTCTTTACAGAGGCTGTTGATTTCTAACATTATTTTAGAAAGCGGAAATAAAAACGTGAAAATGTTTTCTTGACCTGGAGCTGTAAAGACGGTAAAGTAGAGCAAGTCAAAGGACGACGGAATCAAACCCTGAACATCGCTGCCATACTTTTTCTTTCAAACCTCACATGATAACTGCAACTTTCTGTTTTATAGTCGAGAGTGTTAATTAAACGACTACAGAATCTCCCTCAGTGGCGATTGTACACCTCTCAACCCAGGCCCGTTCTTACCCCCCGCGGGGCCCGAGGCATAGGGTATGTGCGGGGCCCTTGACACCACGATCGCCACGGTTGTTATTTAATGAAATGTGCGGGGCCCTAGGCAGATGCCTCGTCTGCCTGCCCCTAAGCACGGCCCTGTCTCAA
This sequence comes from Pomacea maculata, assembly GCA_004794325.1. Lineage (NCBI taxonomy): Eukaryota > Metazoa > Mollusca > Gastropoda > Architaenioglossa > Ampullariidae > Pomacea > Pomacea maculata. Next base: position 697,248 of record SRHC01002267.1, read on the forward strand.
CCTCTCTTAGAAGTCTGTGTGTGTGATAAGCGCAGAGAGGGAAAGAGAGAAAGATAGATTATATAAGAAAGACAATTACAGAGGGAGAAAGGGAGACATACAAACAGCGGACGCACTGACATACGCAGAGACACACAGAAGAAAGACAGAGAGAAGCATAAGACCGTAGCTACTGGCCCTGGCTCAGAAGCTATATTCAGCGACTGTAAAAATGGAGATGAAGTTGAGGTTCAAGCTCTGAGAGCTTAATACTTCTAGAGACCTGTCGAGGAAGCTTGCACGACTGCCAAGCTAATAGCTGAAGGGAGACGAGGAAATGGGTGTGAATGTTCCCTGAAATTATGTGCATGTACATTTTTATATTTTTCGTTTGTGTTAAATAATGAGAAAAACACAAGCGTGACGTCAGAGCCTAAAAATAGTCTTCTCTGACAAATCCCTGCAGACACCAGGGTACCACTCAGACATTGGTGTACCACTGACATCGGTGTACCACACAGACATCAGTATACCACACGAACATCAGTGTACCACTCTCAGTGTACCTTTACCACCTGTAGGTATAAACTCAAGACACCTTTTCAGAACGGGGACTTCACTGCGACCCTGTCCTGACCCCGAGAGTGCAGAACGTGTGTCTGTAATTTACTTTATGTGTGTGTGAGTGTATGTTGTAGGTAAGCATGTCTATTATATGCTAATGTGAATGCGTGCTTGTTAGTGATTCAGCCTGTCTATCATTTATGTAAAGCTCGCTGAGAAAATTAAAAAAAATACTCTATGTAAGTCATTATTATCAAAAAAGGAAGAAAACTTTCTCTGTTGAAATTAAATTTCCTGTCTTTATCGAGCAATCTGTTTCATTTCCAAGAAAATAAGCAGAAATGAAACTAAAACGTTATTCATATATATATATCTATATATCTATAGCAGGTAGAATCACTAATTACCGATACAAACATGAGGACTGGGCTCCGTTCTTCAGGACGGCCAGGACCGAGCTCCTGTAATATTCAGACCTTTCTTCCCATGCAATTACCTGGGCTCAGCTACCCTACAAATGTCAACTATTTAAATACAAATATAGCCATAAATATTACAGACAAGGCTATCAAGAGAAAACTTCATTATCAAAAGAGACAAGCTAGTCTCACTGAACGCAGCCCTGGATCCTGGCAAAGCACGCGCACCACTCGGTGGTAAGATGTTGGCATGCGCGTCCTCTGGCGGTCTCACAGACCTACACACGTACTCCACTACTTGTTTGAGTAGAACACAGATGTAGATGATCTCAGATGGTTTTTAACATAGTCATAGATATAGAGAGTCTCGGTACACTGTAAGCTTACCAAGACCAATGAGTATAATGTAGGCAGACATTTTTCGTGCTTGTCAAAGCCATTGTTTTGTGCTGATTCTTGAAATGTGTTTTTAAAAAACATCAAGAACAAACGGAATTTTCAAAATTAGATTCCGCTGGAAAAGAGAAGAACTTTTTGAAGAGGGTCTGCATTTGGTTGCTGGTGATGACTTGCAGGCCTGAAGCTGTCCGATGTAAGGCTGTCAGCTTCATTGGCCATGGAGCTGTAAAGATGTCACTTGAAATAGCTGCGAGTTGTAATGGTTGTCACCTGTCAGTTTTTGTCACCTTAAAGTGGAAAGAAAAGATCACAAGTTCGATCACTATGTTTTTAACAAACGAAATTTGTTTTCTTCAGACCAGCGTGCTGTCTTGATCGGGGTATGGTCGTACCATGGACACGAAGGATGTGGTATCATGTCAGAAGCAGGTTCTTCATTTAGTCGATATAGAATTTCTGATATTGCATAATTTGAAGAATGAGAGAATGAATACGTAAGAGAGAGGGAGAGGGAGGGAGAGCGAGGGGGAAGCAAGACAGTAAATCGTCAACCAAAAAACAAACAAAATACTAACACCCGGGTCTTCAGAACTGTCAATTCGCACGCAACGCTTGACAGAAGAGAATAGAGATGTGATGCACCAGTCTCTTAACACAGACTTAATAGCTGCTTTCACTCCCATCATGTCTTCCTAGAGACAGACACACTATACTAGCTGCTTTCACTCCCATCATGTCTTCACAGAGACAGACACACTATACTAGCTGTATTGAAAATAAGCTGTCTTCACTCCTTTCATATCTCCACAGAGACAGAGAAATAATTGAAGTGCACTGAGTGGAAATCATTGATGTCCTTTTGTGGTTTTTTTTTTCAAGTAGCTTTGTTTACAGAGCGATAAGAAATTGTTGTCAAGTATCCCTTGACTGGTTTACTGATATTAAATGCTATTTTGAATGCCGTAGATTATAAAGAGAGATATAATGGTCAGCGCAGTCTGTTCTCCATTTCCACATTTATTCCGGACTACGTCCTTTGGACTGTGATTTCTTGTGATCAGAGATCAATATTACATTGGATAGAAGACGACATAAATGTGACATACGGGTCCTTTTGACGCCTTTCATTTCCGATGTGTGCGTCGACTGTCCTTCTTTGTTTTTAAGCCCCCGTCGAATGCTCTCGTCAATTTGCTTTTTTTTTTTCAGTCTGAAATCAAAGACATTCTGCCTTTTTCCTTTCCTTTTTCTAACGTAGTTTTCTTTCGATTAACATGTTGCTTTGGTTAAAAAACAATTTCTTCTCGGGCCAGGGCTGTGGTGCAAATTCCACACAGGAAATGGCCACAACATACTGTTCAAAGGCGTTAACAGAACGCATCTTGAATCGCTCGTTTGGAAAGTAAGGAGGGTTGCGGGTGTAGTGTTGCTGAAATGTGAACTGAGGCTGCCAGGGAGACCAGGGGAGACACACATCAAGACAGCATGACGAGTAATGTAGTAGCCAGGAGCACAGCCTGCGCCATTTGTAATGTCAGCGTCAACGTCATCTTTACTGTCTTCCTTTCTTTTCTCTCAACCTCTCCATCTCTTCTTCTCCCTATTTCTCTTTCTTATCGTTATTTATTGTCTATGTGCCGGACACTTAAGAATATATTTATTGCTTGAGAATATTGTCTTTGACAGGCTTTTTCTATTTCTCTCGGAAATGATGATATGGGCAAATAGGTGTAGCTTCTGTACGAACTGTAGACCAAGGTGGTTGTGGGCGAGGAGGAGGGCTGTTATCTTTTAACAGCTTCAAATGATCACTTGATGGCATGTTTGTCTTTCTTGACACTTTTTCGAAAGAGGGCACAACCATACCCAGGCATAACCTTGGTGAATAAATATTTGTATTAAGACTTTCATTTCAACTCTTTATTTTCTTTTGGCTGCTTTATTGCCCTCACCCCAGGTCAAACCTGGTAAGAAAGCTTAACATCTTCCTATACCCAATAGATAAACAAACAAACGATCAAACAACATAGTTTGTTTATCTATTAACTGTAGGAAGACGGTAGGCATTCTTACCAGGGTGTGACCTAGGTTGAGGGCGGCTGCACTCGGAGGACTCGCGAGGTGCCCACCTGGCAGGTGAGACATGCAAAGCATGACAGGGTGCACTCGAAAGATGATCATCTTCCTCGAGGTCGTTAACTCTTGGTTGACAAACTGTATCAGCAAGAATGCACAGGAGCATCAAATTTCAGGTTTGTTCCACTCTGAAGAGCACAGTCCTTACTTCCCTTTTAGTTTAAAGCACCACCCTGATTGTAGATAACCAAATTAACTCTCAATATTGTCAGCAGCCTCTGGAGTCTGTTGACCTCTTCTAGAGCAATTCACTCAGTTGAAAGTGAGGCCGGAGGAGGTCACTCTCGGGACTAATGGACGAAGAGGGAGAGTTCACAACAGACCCCACATTCAGTCATCTAGAAAAGTGTTCTGGTATGAATATTCATGATGTTGACAGCAATATAAAAGTAAGGCGGCCTTATCAAAAGGACCAGAAACACTTTGTAAAAAGTCCTGCATAAAAGAAGAAAGGGAAAGAGAAATAAACTATGTAAGATTACTATGCTGAGAAGGATTGCTAATAATTAAACCCATCGACAACAAGTTTATTAATTTCACCAAACCCTGTATGAGTTCCTTTAGGTTATCTCTTAGAGTGTACTTAAAAATATCCTTAATTCTCACGACTGATTCAAAACACAATTTTCGTTACACACAAAGGTCGGGTATGTGGACAGGTGAAAACTGCCACCTGACAGTCTCAGACAGGAAATCATACCGTAGCACTAGTTCGTTCTCTTAAATATTTTCTCATAATCACCTGTAGCACAATAATACCAGCTTGATGAACTTTTTATTGTTCCGTGTTTATCTGAGGCCGTGTGGTGAATAACATGTTTTTATTGTTCAACTTGTTGGCTGAAAGCTAGTTCATGTTTGCACGACTTTGCTGCCATAGCTTTTTCTCTAAAACGAGCTTTCTTCTGTTCTTATTGACTCGCATCTTATAAACATTGCCATAAAATTCATATCGCCTCTAAAATCTTTCTGAGATTATCTTTGAAAAGGAACATGTTGGGCAAGATCAGTGGCTTGCACACATCGACCCCTGCGATCAAAATAGTCTCCTGAGCTTCCATGCCTCGAGGGGAAAATAATAAACACCGAGTAAACAGGAAATGTATATAATACAAGCGCTGACCTCCTTATTTTCCAACAGCACGATTCAAAACAGTCATCCCGGGGTTCCTGCAAATGTAGCCCATAGTTAGCTGGAAATGTATACAATAAATGATAGCATGTAATGCTTCATGATTCTTCGTGATTCTCCGTGAATGCAAAAACATTTTATACCTCCTCTCCACCGCACACACAAACACACTATGAAGGGACATAAAGTAAGTGAATTTTGCTCCCATAAATGTTAACAAAATGTAGTAATAATACAGTTTACTTAAAGACCAGCTTTTCACACCATGGACGAAGGACTAAACGGCGCTGACATGTATACAGGTGCACCAGTACCTATCGTAGACAGGTAGACACAGTCACCATCATTCTCCTTCTTTCTGTCATTCACACCCACCCACACACACAAACACCCACCCAAACACACCCACCCACCCACACACCCACACGCACACAAAGAAAGGATTTTTCCTTGAAAAAGTATCGCATTAGCCGGGAGGCTATTGGTGACAGAGCCGTCCCTTATGAGACGACATATCAACAATAGCTTTTCATCAACAGAAGCTGTCACGGGAGAATTTAAGCATTGGTGAGACGGTGGGTAAAAAAATGGCATTCTTTTGTTGGCCATCCGGAGTTGAAGGTGAGGGAATAAAGCTGGAACTGGTCTCAAATATCCTCCACCCGCGTCCCGGCAACTGCAACTTCTTGTTGACTTTCTTGTGCCACACAAACGGGTGAACATCACACACACACACAGCAGGTTTCAGTTCAGAGCAAAGTCATTCATGCAGCCAACAGGTCTCGTGCTACCTCACCCTAATCTCCATGCTTCACTGACTCCACATAATCCAGCATTGACTGCCACAGACAGATATCCCGTTTGCCAACAGGACACCCATCGGATGATGAGGTCGGACAACTGACAATAGTACTGCCACGGTTTCAGAAATTAAATTTTTGCAGGAAGACTTTTCCAGGAACGAAAGGTTGGAGGCTTTTTTTCTATACACCTTATAATTAGTTCATTACTTGTATGCACCGTAAATGATATTTATCATTTTATGATTATATTCACAAAATATATACATAATGCAATGTTTACTTTAAGTTTTCAACCTAATGATTCTGTAATTGAATTGTTACAAATAAAACTGTTGTACACAAACTGATCCTTTCATGTCAATCATATAAGTCAAATAAGTCAACCAAGACCAAGGAAGACACTATATATATGTAAATATATGTAAAGTAATATATGTAAAGTACAGATAATAATGCAGCTCTCCTGTGGATTGTCACTAAAGATCGTACTGCTGACCGTAAACACCAAAAACACATGTCCACCCAAGGCCCCTCCTCCAACACCAATTAACCCATGGTGCTCCATGCTCCTCCCTAATGGTTGTTCTTAACTGGACAAATATGGACGAATGTTTGGCAAAGTCTCACCCTCGCCATGAATTCAAATCTCGTGTTATCTCGCTACACCACACTGTCAATGCGTTTTTCAGTTCCTAGAGTTGAGTGCCAAACATCAGGCGTTGCTCTGTGTAGGGAAGTTAAAAAAAACTGTTGATGTTGTTGCTGCTGTTGTGGTGAATGTTGTGCTTTTTGTGGTTCCGTGTTATCATCGTCTTATTTCTCACGGGGAACGACATGGCCTGCAGGGACGATAAGTAAGATGATCACGCTGCTGATACAGATTGTACCTCTTTTCCGCAAAACTTTTTTTTTTCATTCCTCGTGCATGCGAATCACAGCTTTGGGCATCGGAGGTGATGGCGCGAGATAAGACACAATCTCCACTCCTGGCTGCAGTCGTGATCAGTGTTCAGACGCGGGGCTTAGTGCAGTCGTTGCAGTTAAAGACTAACTGGAAAGACATTTTTTCCCTCAATGACTGGAATAAAGCTCATTATAAGATAATGGTCTCAAAATCTTGGCTCATAACTCTATTTCCTTCGCAGTCTTCACCTGCGACTTTGGAAAAAAATCTCGATCTCATTACTGACAACTCATTAAAAATAATCAGAAGGTATGTCAGCTCCAGGCTGTAAACTCATGTTCCTTTCTTGTTTCCCGCTCCTTTCCACCATCGACTGCAATGTTTGTATTCATGGATGGTGCTGTCAAGTGCTCAGGTCGAATTCAGTACTTTTTTCTGCAAGGATGGTAAGATGGAATATTCCCCAGGCTTGAAGAATCTATTCCCCTAGAAGCAAGCTGCAAGAAGGTAATCACACGAGGTCTTCGTGAAGTTGCAAATGTCCACATATTCGACTAATTAGCATATGACCCCTGCTGTCCCCCTGTAGCCATGACATGTTTCCTAGTACCTGTTTGATATATTAACCTCTTTCTGTTCATGGTGATGTGTCTCGAGAATGGAAAAGTGTTATCCACTCAATATTATGGAGCGAAAGTCTTTTGGTGAAGTCTTTGCAGTTCGGGAAAACTTTTGCTCTCTAGGTAGCCTTTAATACATTCTGCCATCATTCTTAACCTGAACATCAATTTTATTGTTACTTGCCCCTCATCAAAGGGGAAATCTTAAGCCCTGGGCTTTGAAGCAGTGCCACACGAGAGCACATTCTATTCGGCAGGCGTGGAGTCAGGATGTTGTCATCTTTATGACCCAATCCAATCGGCATTACAAAAACAGAGCAGTTCCTCTCCACGCGGAACCAAAACGTGATACACGATAGAATAATCAAGTAAGTGATCCGTGCTTTGCTTCAAGGTTCGAGGGAAGCAGTGCAAGAAGCGGGAGACATTAAACATAAAACATGAGAGACATACGTTGCAGGAGGACGAACAGCGCAGGAGGTACAGAGATCATCCACTAACCACTTTTTGTAGCTCGATGGAGAGGACATTTTTCTCTTAGAAAGGGCGATGCTCATTTATTCCAGCTTTACCTGTCTATCATCCTGTATGGAGTCAGGTCCATTCCCGACAGCTAGGTCAGATCGACGGAGGGAAGTTCGTGACACCATGTGGGTATCGAACCGATGAGTCTCCGGGTTCGAATGTCGGTGGTGTAACCTTTCCGCTGTTGGTTTGCATATTGACGGCCTGCAGCTGTCGGGTGGTCACGAGATGCACAGACCTGAAGCCAGTTGCACAACACTTTGCTTGCCGGCAGCTCGATCGTTAGTAAGAAGCAGCTAGCTTGTATCTAAGTTTACATTATCTAAGTTTATCTAAGTCTAGCTGACTGTGATAGTTAGCTATGCAACAAGAACCTAGCGGCGTCCTGTGCCTTGGACTCAACTGAATAAAGAACAATTTTCACTACAGCTGTTTCAACTCAGTAAAGATTTCTTCCTCCTTGAAATGATCAGAGAAAAATAACAGCAACACGAGATTTTTAATGTTAAAGGTGTATACATGGCAACATGTGAGAGTTCTTTTCCTGTGGAACCAAAACTTATTTTTATCGAGGTTCCGGGAGTGGGGAGGAAACACTAGCTGATAAACATGCAAAAGTGCTTATGTTTAACGACTTTTAACGAAAATTATAGGAGTGCAGATAATCGCTTCATAAAGAGAAAAATCTTGATAACTAAGAACACCTTCGTGACTTGGCATGACACAATCAACGATTACACAGCCAAGTGCCTTCATGTGTCTGGAAGCCGAGAAATATAAATAATAGTGTGTTGTTTTAAAATGTGAAGGTGAGCACATAAAGCCTTGCGTACATAGCTGATGGCGCATGTCTTGAGTGGTCCCAGCTGTCTGCTAAACGAGCTTTAACCACTGGGTTTGTGGCACACTGCTTCCATGGAGATAAAACACTTCTCCATTTTGCAAAGAACTCTTTTACTAGCGGGAAAGGGAGATAATTTCTTATCTGGCGAGGACACATGAAGATTGCAATGATAACTGCCCATTTATTCCCTGTTTGAATGGAGATCTTAAGCCAGAGATGGTTGTGGGTAGACGCCTGTCTCAACATCCAGGTCTTAAACTCGATTGAAAAGGTCGAAGGAGTTTAAGAGATTGATACGAGGTCATAGCCAGTTGATGTGGACAGGCGGGATATCGAATTCACTGTGGACATCCAACATTAGCGTTGAGTACACATCTTGTTTTCAATAGAATTTTTTTTTTAAATAAAGAAAACAATGATAGTTACATTGAGATGTGTGCAGTTCAAGTTAGAATCCGAGCAACGTTGGCACATCAAGCACTGCGCACGCGCAAAGGAAGACGAAGTGCTTGCTTGGTGTCCAGCCCCAGGGCTGCCAATGGTTGAGTCATGTGACCTGAGTCCGCAGGTCCATTAGCAGGGGACGATCGGGGCTAAAGTGTCTTGTCTCATCACACAGAGACGATGCAGATCATTGTCTGCCTGTTAGTTCTGTTTAAAGTGTCTTTATCTCAGTTTCCTTCGCTGGCCGCATCTCTGTCTTTCGGTTTCTCGACCCATCAGATGAGTTGTTTAAACTACTTCCTTTATTCCTCTGTATCCTGTTCCTAATTGCTATTTGCCAACAGGTTATATTAGTGTTACGTTGCTCAAAGTTTTCTTTAGGAAGGATTTCTACGTGTTTATTGTTCACTGTTCCTTGCTTCATTATCTCAGCCAAGAGAAAAAAAGTTATTTTACTCAAGATGCTTTTCCTTTCAAGCACGTTTAATTTCGTTAACCCAGAATTGAATCAAAGAAATTCACTAAACATTTTTAGTATTTGAGTTGGGAAAGGAACATGTAAACAGTAGCTAGAAGACAGCATCGTTGATTTTTTTAGTACGAATCTGATAACAACTGAGGCGATAAAAATGATCATGAAGATCACATGCTCCTTAAGATTCTCACATCATTTTCATAGCAGGCGGTTCATAGGTGTGAAAATGTTTGTCTTTATTATATTTTTCCTCAATCAATACAGAATCCCTCTTTCAGCATTGTTTTCAAACGCATCAAGAATTTTTTGGCACCAAAAATGACAATCACTTGATTGGATGATAGCGTGGATGCTGACGTGAGGGTAAAGGTCAAACTAGGGACTTAGTTATGTCTTTAAGAAAGTAAAGCCGAGAGAGCAGATGCAAGGGGCCGGGATTCGTCTTTCTGCCTGGTGTCCTGCTGATGTCCAAGATGCGCAGCTCGTAAAATCAGTGAATAGTATTCTGGCACATGCCTGCCGGAGCCACAGTCTTCCATTTCTCTCAGGATGTCTAGACTAGCTTTCTGAGCAGCTTCTCTCCTTGGCGGAAAAGCACATCGACAGAAAGATCGAGAAGTCTTTTCTTCATTTCTCAGATTCCGATAAGCGAGGTCTGTTGCAACCCGCAACTTCTCCATCTTACCTTCTCCTTGTTTCTCAGGTGGTTGTCGATCATATTTTTGTTGTTTACCAAGCCTTCACCTTTAATTAACGAAAATCCATAGCTAAAGTTGTAGGCGTTGCCAGGCAACGGACTTTAAATATTGTGTAGATCAAAGCCACTGAGCTGCCGGCTTTGGTTGTCCAGAAATAACACAGGGGCTGTGTTTATGAGCCAGAGGTACCTCTATATCCCGGGGTTCGCCTTATCTTCGTTGTAGTAGGCTTGCTGAAGCCATGAGAGTGGACTTACAAGATGGGGACCTCTAGATTCTCATCTGACCTTTCAGGTCTGCGCTCGCAGTGTTCCGGGTTCAAAGCTTCCCGAGTTCAGCAAGGTCATAGTATCATCCTTGCACCATAAGGACTGGAATAAATACTCTGAGGATGGCTTTATCGAAGGTGAGTGGCAAGCTCTGAGAATGGCTTGACAGGATATCTTTAAGATACACAAGTAAAGGGCTCAATACCATAGTAACCCTAAGGGTAGTAAGCGTAGGTGGTTCATCGTGTTTAGGACACGTCATGTACAACCTTTTCCTTTCACCATATTGAATTCCTTTGAAACCTCATACAGTTCTAAAAATAGTTCTGTAATGACAGCTCTAAAACTTAAAAGTTTAAAACACAACAACAACAACAACAACAACAACAACAACAACAACAGCAACAACACACTTAAGCTGCGACTTGACAAGTTACTTTCATAAATGACTAACCCCTAGGCTAACAACTGAAACAGTCTGGTGAGCAAAGTTTTTAAATGAAAATAGAACTGTTACAGTTGTTGTTGTTGTTGCCAAAAACCCCATAGGAAATAAGACCAAACTTTATTTTACAAAACTGTGTTTAATGGGCATGGTCTCGACTCAATCCCCATTAACACCTTTTTTTACAACGGTTGACTCAATCTTGTCGCCGCAATGTGGTTATTGTCAGAAAGGTGATCAAGCAATAAATGGCGGCAAAACCGAAGTGGATGAATTAATGGACCTCACTTCATGTAACAGTGGACAAGAAGGGCGTTCATCTGTTTCAAAGGACAGCAGTGTAGCTGGCCAACAATAGAATGGCTTTAACTCAGTCGTGAAACGCCGACTGGCATTTGCTACTGGAGCTCGCCAAATGCCACCAGCGTGAGTGGTACAGCGGTGTAGTCTGCACTCAACTCACTCACACTGATGACATAAATTCCAGAATAGAGAAAAAAAAATCGATTCTCCGCCACGAAGACAACCACTTCCGCCGAAAGCGGTTGACATTTGGGACCTGGAGAGCAGGAGAATGGTGAACATAATTGGTGTGCAGCCTATTCACTGACCGTGAGGATTATGAAAGGTTAAATTGGGGCGAAGTATGGTTGATTGAACACGTTTCTGCACTTCGTGTCAAAAAGAAGAAAGAAACAGAAAATGTGTATTAATGGGGCAAGCAATGACTCGCATTTTGCGATAGAAAAGTGAAAAGCAAAATAAATCACCGATGATCTTTTAGGTCAAGAGAAAAGCTAGAGTGAGTCTGAAGAAAACCACAGACAAGGTTCAGGTCTGAGCACTCAGAGAGGAATCACAACAGTCCATCATCAACAAAGAAGACTACTCTGAGGTTCATGTCCACCTTGCTAGTCGCAGAGACACAAACACTACAGTCTGGGGGAGCTGGGGTCACTATTCACGGTGGGGTCACCAACCACGCTGCTGATATCACTAGTCATGAAGCTGGGGTCACCAGACACAGCACCAGGGATCAGTAATTTGTCTTCCGTTATTATTCTCAAAGAGCAAACCAGTCAGCACAGTTTTCATTCGACTAGTAGGAAAATAAAAGACAAGGGGAAAAATATACAGAAAAAAATAAAGAAAAATAAAAGGATTCAGACTAGAAAATAAGTATTACAATATAATGTATAGATTTTTAGTGCTTTAACCTCTGGCTTTGTGTCTGGTGGACTACAGTCCCTGAGTCAGTCGTTGCCATTAACGACGTGTCTGGCGTCTGACTGAGGTTGATGGAGCATCCTGTCCTTGTTCACTCCAGATGTCGGTGTACAACATTTACACAAGTGTACGCCCGCGATGTTTGCTTGTGGTCCCTCCCTGCTGCCTTTACTTCGCTGTTCATGAAAGAACACATAGTCTCATCACTATCCCGCAATAAAGCTTATATTCCAGTCTATAGAGTAGGATAAAAATAAGTGATAATTACAGCCAGAGGTTTAGTTTTATCTGATAAACAAAATACTCGTATTAAAATATCGCCATATTGAATGCCAAGACAATGCCTCTTCATCTTCTATTATTTTTTTGTTCTACTTCCACGTTCTTTTCTCAGAATTACACGTGTTTCTGAAAATGTTCACACTCCATATCTAATAATATTCATCGTCAAAGCAGACAGGCGCGATGGGCAGCACCTGCACCCTCCATCTAACGGCATTTAGTCTCGCCAGTGGATGCAGGCGGTGGTCAGACTCTCATAATCAAGATTTCACGAGTACCAGCTCCGACTGTAGCCGCCAGCAGGGAGGAAACCTATCGCTAAATGGCCTATTACGTGTGACTAGCTGCAAGGGCAGACAATCCTACGCGGGCGTGCCCTCCCCTTGCTCGCGGACACAATAAGGAGACAATATGATGACAGCAGAGGGCGTTTTCGCAGTCGATATTTCAATCCAGATTTTGCTCTATGCCGCCTCCAAGACACCGCATATTACTCTGGCACCAGCAGGCACCTGAGCCGATGCTGTCTGGCGTCTGCCTGCCATTGCCGGAGACTACCAGTGGCAATCCCAGACCCATTTACTCACTTCAATGGCGTCATTTCGGCTTCCTCCCGAGCGGTGTCCCTAACGGTGTAGCTTAGGGCTGCCGTGGACTGTGACTTGAAAGAAGTTTTGTGGAAAAAAAATGGACACTTGTTTGGTCGTCTCTCGCGGGCCAGGAGAGAGAGGATTCTAATTTCTAGGCGCGGTTTCTGCCTGAAAGGTTCGACCTTCGGAGCACAAAGCAGACTTTTCAGTTTTGTGTCTCCAAGTGGTTTTAAAATAAAGAGGCTCTTAACTGTTTCCTGGAGAAAATGAAGAAGGCTCTTAGCTTCTGCTTGGATGATGGCAGCATGTTGTCAAAGCGACCGCACGGAAGGCATTATTACTGTTTAATAATTTGTTAATGTTGTAAGGGAGACTGGCGGATGTTATTAAAACGTTTTGTTTACCTCTTAGTGATCAAGAATTGCTTGCGAACTTAAATTTAATCGTTTTGTTTACATTAATTCTTATGAATTATTTTAATTATGGAAAATAAAGCTAAAAACAGACTAGAGAATAAATGGGTCTTCACCAAAATTTAACTTTATCAGACGGAGTCTTAACTTTTTAATAAGATTTGTGAACCAAAGCTTCAAACTTTTCCATTAATTAAGACATGGAAAACATGCTCTAGAACTTTGTTGGGGATGCGGGGATGGGTGGGTAGAATTTACTGAAGAAGTTCGTCACCTACTTAGTAAGTCGATTACTCAGGAAAATGTTAAAATACTATTTTTTTCGGAATAACATTTGAAAGCACAGACGGATGAAAATTAAACTTTTAGGAATGAACTTTGAATAGCGTCTTAACCTCAAGAAATACTTACAAGTATGTTTTTCTAGAAATGAACTGTCTTGCACCAAGGCGCTTCCAGCCGGGAAGACAAATTCTGGAACCGAAAAACAAAGTGGAGATATCTTTGCTGATTTATCTTCTTTCATTTTGGGGGATGGGGGATAGAAGAGGAGGGGATGATGATGATGATGATGATGATGATGGTTTTCTTGTTCTAGTATTGATTCTGCATCCATACTGGAGGTCAGCAAGCACAGCTACAGATAGTGTATGCACATTGAAGTGCACTCACGCGCACAGACACATCACCAAGCTGCTCGTGCATGCACGTGTTTCGTGTGTCTTTTCCCATCGGCCCTCGTGTCTGTGAATCCCTCCACTCTGTCTCCATTTCTCTGTCTCTTCCATGTCTGTATCTGTCTTTTAACCTTACCAACAATCCCTTCCCATCTAACCCCTTGTATCTATCGTGCTGAGCGTTTTTGGACTTCACGAGAGATTTCCATCATATTTTTTCTACTAGGCGCAACCTTGGGAATAAAGTGGTATGTTATGTTTCAGTTCGATTTAGAATCAATTTAAAAATCAGACTCCTTCAGGTTGTTCCAGAAGAACACAAAAGCACATAATAAATAAGGACTCCTTGGGTTTACAATCTTTGTAGTTTGCTCGAACATTTATAGTCGAAAAATACCACGTCGCCTCGGCTGCTCAGCAAGAAGTTATAAAATAAATTAGAAAGAGTTAAAGTTGAACTCGCTCATTTTTGCCGCTGTTGGAGAATATCATCCTGTCGAAAAACATTTAATACGACAGAGATGTAAGGCCATTTTGGCTTCAGGAAGATGCCGGTGTTAGAAGTTCATTTAGCTGGGAAGCAAACATGGGAGTAAGAGAGAGAGAGGAGGGGGCGGAGGAGAGAACTTTAAAGTCTCTGAAAAAAAGAGACACGGTTTCAATGGATTCACAAAACTATCCAAGCTGAGTGTTTAACTAACCTAAAGAATAAAGAATTAACAAGCGCTACTTAATGGAATCTAGTCTCACAAATGAAGAGATAAAAATAAAGACACAGGGAGGAAGAATGGAGACGGGACTTAATAGGAGGAGAGTGAGTGAGAGTGAGAGAGAACGAACGAATGAAGTTTCACGGACTCTGGCCACATGGCCTCAACATCCGGGTGACGAACACAGCTCGTACAATAACATCACCTGACTGTAGTAAAGTATGTCATAATACATGGTAAAACAACATCAGAGTTGGCTTACTAATGTGTAGTTAAAGGTTTCCATATATTGGCTCGTATCCATTTGAGGTGGTAACATCGTTAAGCAGCGTAGAGTATAATCATTGAGTTCTACAGTGAATCAGTATAAATTTGAATCGTTTATCTTCTATTTTGTTGACATAAAGGAATATCTCAATCTTATTTTTTGACATTGTACAGATTGGGTTCAACTGAAGCCGTGGTTTTAGTTATATAAAGATAAACCTCGAGCTCTCTCAAAGAGTTGATGCCAGTATTCTTTGTAAAAGTCAAGAAGGAATTGTTTAAAAACACGATGTAAGAGTCTCACATTTTGTACATCCTGATTTAACCACAGATATCCACACCCATACGAATTCTGATACCCAGCACTTCTTCTTCTTGTGTAGTTGTAACAACATATCATTGGCTTTCCGTGGTACTTTATTAGTCTAGTCTTGTCAAAGGTACCCAGTATCGCAAGCATGAGTGTGGCTTGTACCAAAATGGGGAATCTACCTGTATCGCCATAAACTACGTCGTGAAAAATTTTAGGGCTGACATTTAACAGTCTCTTCAGTGTAAAAGTATATGCTTTTTCCACGGAGAGAAGGGTTTTTAGGCCCCCTTATTGAATCCGTACTGAAGAAAAGGTCTTATTTAGCTGTTGAAAAGTTTGAACAAAAGGTTTAAATTGCAGGCTCACAATCTTACATAGCGTTATACAGATTTTAACTACAACTCGTTTAGTTTTCCTTGAAGACGGTCAAAAAGGACAATCTAGTCCTAAAAGAAAGACCAAGATATTTATGAGTTCACCACTTTTTTCACATGTTTCTCTGCCTGCCAGATGACCTCCGTTTCTAAATACAATGGTAAATTAATTTTTGTAGGTTTGCTGTGAGGTTTGTGTTTCAGCACTTTTGTAAAGAACGTTTAGCTGGTTTTGAAGACCAATAGCAGTATCAGACAGTAATATTATATCACCAGCAAATAACAGAAAGATCATTTCGACAAGATCGGGGTGAAGTTGTACACCATGTTTACCGCTCTGGATAATATTGTTCCAGTTCATCAATAAGTAATAAAAATAAGACCGGGCTTGTTATCTCTCCTTGTTTTAAGCCATTGGGAAGAAAATCAGGTTAGCCTTAGAGCCTGCTCGTGCCTTTACAGTCGTGTAAATACTCCTTAAGGGACGATATATTTTACCATGTATATCCTTTCTCAGCAGCACTTGCCATAATTTACATCGAAAACAAAACCGAGTCAAATGCCTGTTCGAACTCTATAAAAGCAAGGGATACTTTTTTCTGTAAGAGGTGTTGTTGTTCCGTTGAAAATAGTACAAAAATGTGATCACTTGTGGAATGAGTTTTGCGAAAACCTGCCTGAATTTCTTCAACAACATGAGATACTTATTAATGATAAAAGTATACAGTTTACTGTATAAACTAAAAAGAGACATGCCTCTATAATTATAAGGATCATCGATGTTCCCTTCTTTTGTAGTGGATGAAGGATAGCTTCTAAGTATGACTCTGGAACTTGGCCCAACGAGAAAAAATGACTCCATGCCAGGAAAGGGAAAGTGAAGTCAACGCTTTGTTTTTGCAGTTCAGCTATCACCCCATGAAGACCAACTGCTTTGTTGTTTTTCAGATGTTTAATCGCATCTCTTACTTCTTTGGGTGTAATGTTTCTGTCAAGTATTTCCTCGCTGCTTTCTTGCTTTCACTGTCGTTTTCTTTGTCGTCGGTCTGAGTATCTATGTAGCTGTGCTGGTTCCCTCTGAAAACTGTCTAGAAGTAATTGTACCATTCTTCCATCGGTATACTATTTTGATACTTTGCTTTAGGTTGAAAAGCTATAAGAGCAAAAGAGTGAGAAAGTGAGTGAAGAAAGCGGATTGCTTCTGTCGTTTCTTCTCTGCAGCCGTAGAAGTGTCTGGTAACTGAGTTACACATAAATCGAATGCATTTCAGTCGCAATGGACAGCAAACACGAGGATGCTCAGAATTTTATTTTACTTTTTCTGGTAGGGTTCCCTCTAGCTGAATTTTACACCATCTAAAGAAAAAAAGCACTGCTTCATAATTTACATACAGACGTCTTCTTGCTATCGTGTGCGGTTTATGTTGAAAGGGGGACACCATCTAAAACCACACTCGCCAAAATTCACTTGATTATTTCTATTTCTACAGCTTCTACCACTGCCACTTAGCTGACGGATTCTATGGAAGCGCAGTGGCTACAGAAGGCAAACTATTTATTCCACTCAAAATCTGTCGGTAGTAGACGAAGTCATCAGTGGATAGCTGCGACCACTTACCATCCAACCGGAAACTTTAGTTTGTCGATTGGTCTTTGCTGATTAAAAATACAGAACATGTACAGGATGGTGATGATTTAGTCATATATCGCGATAGAGGAAGGGGAATATTTATTAATATTTTGTAAGTGGTGTCTTGTAGTAATCTTAAATCAATCATTAGACAACAATATTTGCACCTCGTTAGTGCTTCAGGTCAGCAGGTCAGTTTTGATTGAGTTTGTCTAATAAAGAGACCAACAGCCACTCTCCTCCCAATAACAGTTAACTCCTCCCTGGTTTTATCTGTGCAGATGAAAATTCACTGTTCCCAAGGAGTGTGTTCATGCGCCTGAGAGCTCATATCTGCATGTCTCCTCTATTCGTTTCTCTCTCTCTGTGCCCAGGAGGGTTCTTCGTGTCTTGTCTCGCTCTGTCTGCCTGCTTATCGGCCTCCCATTTACACATGCATCCCCACAATCCCAGCTTTGGCTGTACGAATAATCTGGCTCAAATTCTTTCTGTAAACTGTTCCCTCTGGAATCCCAACAAGAAAAAGAACACACTACCCAGGAAACCAAATTAACTGAATTCGTCAACCCTCGCCGACCGCCATAACATAATCAGCGCCTGAAAGTGCCGGACTTAAACATGAAATGAAATTCCTCGCAGGAACGAAAACACAGACGTACGCTTCATTCAAATTGGTTTCACCCATTCTGATTACATTTTGATGTTTCTGGCATATTCAAACGCATCATCATCTTGTTGAGTCTATGTTTGGAGACTCTTCTCCTGGTGCAATAGTTTGCAACATCAAAGGTTCACATGTTACCAGCTGACCAGGGCTACAGTAATGAAGATTTT
Organism: Pomacea maculata; assembly: GCA_004794325.1. NCBI lineage: Eukaryota > Metazoa > Mollusca > Gastropoda > Architaenioglossa > Ampullariidae > Pomacea > Pomacea maculata. The sequence continues at coordinate 715,221 of SRHC01002267.1, forward strand.
GAATTCCTCTTCAAGTGCACTCTACCTGTAAGCATGACTGACTTTTCAAGATACCGGTAGAAGATATGTCCAATAGTTGTCTAGAGCTGCAAAGAATTGTGTTCTGTTTATGCATCTGGTAACAGCAAGACGATAGCAAAGGGAGGGATAAAGAGGAAAAGAGAGAGAAAGAGAAAAAACTGATGAGAAAAAAAGTGTGAGACAAGAGGTGGTGGATGAGAGGAAGACAGAACTGAGAATGTAGAGCTAGGTAGAGTCAGTATCGGGCTTGCCCCTGTTTTCCATTCTAACCCACCATTTGTTCAAACACGACTCTGGACGCAAATAACAGACGGCCGACCTTCGGAAATGGTGTAAACCCTGCCCGGCGCTCTCCTTTCAGACATTAAAGAAGATTCTTTGGAAGAAGATGAATGACTTGCCGCTGGCCTGACTTTTCTGGGACTGAAACGTTTGTCTATCGGCCTCGACAGCTTTCCTCAAAGAGTTCCGATTCGCAGCCTCTGTCTCGCCAGACGCCGGCCATTGTGCGGGAGGGTCCTGGTCAGTCCACATCCCTGTCCGTGCGAATCCCCAGGTCTTCTTGTCGGAGGTAATTGCAAGTTCCCACCCAGGTCGCGCGTGAATCAAAAGCATGGGGTCGTAAGAGGTCAATCGCATCGATCAAACCGCCGGGTGGGTGGAGTAACCCTCCGATCTTTGCTCCAAGCTGCAGGGATGAGGTTGGTATAAACACCTGATGAATCTTTCACCTGATGAGTTGCGGCGATGTGTGTGGACGGACAATCTGTCGGAGTGCTTGGCTGCATTCTGTCATCCAGCGCCTGGGATTACGCCTGTGAGGTCATAGGTCGAGGATCAAAGTGTTCACACCATGAATTATTGCTGTGAGCAGAAGGGCGAGAAATATCTAGAGGCCTCACGCCTACTGGACTGTGATGAGGTTAATACTTAACGACCTCTCTTCTTTCTGCTCCGTCCGTCCGTCCGCCTGTCTGTCTCAATCGCGCTGCACGATCCACCCACATTCACACACCCACCCACCCATGCATACCAAATATCTGCGACACGAAAAAAATATACACATGCGATAAAATCAACTTATTTACGAGCTCCGTACAGCTTGTATCTGCGACACACGAGCACATTGTATGTTTGTGATAAACAATCCACGCGAAACTGTTCCACAGGGCGTGAGAGTCTAGTGTTCACTTCCCTCCGCGTTTTCTGCGCCGTTATTTTGCCAGTTATTATGAGTCCCCCCTTTCTCTCTCTCTCTGTTTCGGGAGGTTTGTAATGATACGCCATTGCTGTCAGCGATGCCACGAAGATTTATGTTTTATCAGATGAGAGGAAAAAAAGGACACTTGAGACGACTGTTGTTACTTCTATTACAGAAGATTTATTTGGCGGCGCCATGACATGCCAGTGCGGGTCACGTGATGACCTGGGCTAATTGGAGCAGATTGGTCCGATAGTGTGGTGCATGTAGAGAGCAGACTTGTAAGCAAAACTTGTTATTTCCGCAACAAGCTCACAATGTTGGAGTTTGATAAGAAAAAAAAATGAGGATAAGGGGAAGAAGAGAGAAGGAAGAAGCTTGGGGTGTCTGGAAAGTAACAGAAATAAAAAAAAAGGTAGAAAAAAGAGGGAGAGAAATCAAAAAGGAAATTAAAGAAGAAGTAACATTGATTACAAAATAAATGTCTTCCGTGGGTGTGGGTTACGATGTGTGAAAAACTATTAGAGATGCTTGTTTTCAACGGGAGTGACAGCATTCATACTTCCGCTAAAATAGTTTGGTATTTTCCTCAACTCCTCTATTTCCTTCTCTTTCTGCCTCTACGGGTGAGAGAAAGAGAGAGAATGAAGAAGGAAAGATGATGACAAATAGACGGAGAACGAGAGAGATTGAGAATGTCGTTCCTCGAAGTCTTACAAATGAGATAATCTGATTGTTTTACTCTCTCTCTCTCGTTCTGTCTCTCTCTCTCTCTCACAGGTATTTTGATAATTTCACATTTAGTTGCGCAAGGCTTTTAAATTAATCGTCTGTGAGGTGAACGATTTGTGAAGTTAGAGTCAATGCCCCATTGTGGCTGACTACTGAGTGTGTCCACCCCACCCAAACTACCCAAGCGGCGTTAATGGATGCGATTTATTCCTGTCTTGCGAGGCGTTACCTCCCCTGCTGACTATTTTCAATCAGCAGATGCAGTTTCCAGATCGTCAGGAACTCGTCATTACTAGAAATCAATTACCTTTCGTCAAGGCTACATTTCCAATAAAGACATAGTTCGTGCAAGCATATCAACCAAGAAAACGATCCAGAAACAGAAATCTGTGCTTGTACTTTAATTATGGCCCTTGTCTCGACCTTTCTGCACTAAACGCTAACACTATCCTAGTGATGATGATATTGATGATGATAATAATAATAAGAATAATAAGAAGAATAATGCCCAGACGAATAGTTTGCTGTCATGGCGAGCTACAAATTTATTTTGTTGTGATTGATGTGGAGGAGAGATTGGCCGTGGTGGGTCTGCAAGAATGTTGCCAGCCCTCGTGTTCACAGTGCAGTATTGCAAAGGTCATGCTTTGTTCAAGCCACCTTTCGCGTGACCTCCTTCGATTTATTCTCCGAAATGTGAACCATGGGCCATGCATCTCCCTCTCTGTGTGCCAGTTCATTGTCGGGGAATAGCGAGGGGAGCGCCCTCATCGGTCCTTGACATGGTCGGACGACTGCTAATCCCTGTGGTGCGTGTCACGCGGCCGTTACAGTCTTCTTCGCCCCCCGATGTCGGGTGTAAACCACTGGCACAATGGTGAAAACAATTTATCACGGTCACTGTGACATCTCCGACATATTTGCTAGCCTCTGGAAGCTCTTTTTCTTTAAAAAAAAGTATTAGGAAAGTTAATAGAAAACTGCGAATGCCATGAGCTTATCAGTTCCTGAAAAAAGAAGAAGAGAAATGGAATGAAAAGTGTTCGTGTTCATGACTCAGTATATCAACATCCGCTTCAGAAAGAAACTTTTTAAGACAGGCAGAGGTCAGGGTGGATGCTGCGCTCGCAATGCCATCTCCTATTCTGAAAAAGCAATAAAGGAGAAAAGAAAAGCTGTGCAGAATCGATGTCCAGCAGTCAATACGTGGGCCATCAATCATGATGATGTGTATTTCGATATTATTCATAAGATAGATTTTAGTTATTGATCTTAACACAGCCAGCTTGAAGCTTAAAATGATTTTCTTATTTATCATCGCCTAGCCAGGGTACCCGGATCGTGCAAGTTCCTCTTTGCCGCGGACTCTTCCAAGTGTGATTGTATTGTGAACTTTCCATCACTTTGAGTGAGGCTTATTCATGCGAGATATCAGTGGAGCCCAATAGTTAAACACCTGTGCTTGGTGTTCCTTCCCTAAGCTGGACAGGTTGACAGTTCATATTTAGGCAAGGGAAGCACGGTGGTATTGAAGCCGTCACGTGACTCCCTCACTTGCTGAGGATGTGACGAGCAGTGTGGACTTGCAAAGGTTTCAATGGCCATCACCTTCACACCTCGCTACAGTCTGCTGTTGTCTCAGTGAAAGTGTGAAATGTACCCACAATTCTTCTTTGTAATGTTTATGTCTTTAGTACGTAAAAATAACGGTTAGTTAATAGACAAATGAATTTGTTAATTCAGGAACAACTTCATTTGACAGACATTATTTAGTTGTATGTGAATGAACATATTGTAATGAAATGCAAAGTGAAAACAGCTCCTTTCTCGCCTCCCTCCTGTCTTCCCGGTATCACTTTCTCTGTGAACGACAAGCAGAAGAAAGAAAGGAAAAAAAACCTTATTGCAATCTTTATTGGAGCAAGTGTTACCACTTGTCTGAAATCTCAAACAACAAACTGAGAGCATTTTTCCCACCCAGAAGAAAACATCCACAAATAAGAAATATAATAACTCAGTCTGAAAGTTTTCTAGACTGCAAGATCTTGTAAGCGAGCAACTTTCATTCCTACTGGCAAAGGTCAACCTTTTGTTCTGCTTTGCTTTGTCTTGCAAACTCTGTTATTTTTTATTATTGTTGTTTGTTTTTGGTGTTGCATTTGGAATTTTCCGTTTGATATATGGATGGCCGGAAGATTTTTATTTATTTATGTTTTATAAATATTTATGAATAGTTCTCAGAATACAATCTTCCGTCTCGATAACAAACAGACCATAAAGGGTCAACACAGAGAGCACAGAAATGTGCCTGACATCACATTGTAAACAGAACAACAAGAAATGATGATAAAGACCGCAAAGAATACGAGGGCGAGAACAAGTTTGGAGACGGACGTGATACTTCAGAATTAATTTGGAAAAAGAAAACTTTTGCTGAAGAAAATATTTGAAGGAAAATCTAAAACAAGGAATAAAGCAACAAGGTGTTACATTTCATACAGTGTCTAATAAAATGAGGGACCGAACAAGGAATTTGAGTGGAGGAATAAGTGCACAAACAGCCAAGATAATCATAACTGGCAATTGTGTATAGAGAAAGAAAATTGGGGACAGAAATAGAAATGTGATATTAGACGAATGAGAATGGAATCCTGTTTGTATCTTGTTGACAAACTTACGGATGACCGGCGCCTCTCCGCCAACATTTTTATTTCGTCAAAGGGTCAACCGCTGCTTTGTAAACTGTTTCCTAGGGTCAAGGGTGAGTGAGTGCGAGTGAGCTTCATGTGAAGATGCTAACAGGGGGCGGGTGCTCTTTCCTTGGCAGCGTCGCACGTGTTGAAAATCCTGTTGTCTGCCATTAATCACACAGGATTGCATTTCCCCCTTCTTCCTTCTTTCACCCTTCCGTCTGACGTTCCCTTTGCCTTCCATGCACTTTTGTCTGTTCCTTGAATGCTCCCAATTATTTGCCGCAGGCGTCTGTGAGGTTTCTGCGTCGAGAAGATTCCGTGAAACCGGTTAACTGTTTGCTGCTGGTGTCCGGCCATGACAGAACGATTAACCAGCGAGTCTCGGCTTCCCCCAGCATCTTGACCACGTGATCCTCCTGCGATTACAAAGTGTAAAACATGGATCGGCAAGTCTGTGGTACGTGCACGCGCCTCTAACGGCTTTGTAGGGCGGCCCGGTAGCGCGAGACTCAGCGCCTGTCACCAGTACAGTGAGGGTTGGATGTCCTGGGTTCAGTTCTCGTCTCGGGCACTCTGTTCTTTCTCTGCATGTAGCATCTGTTTACAGGGTTGGCTGGCTTGCCATGATATACCTTAGTTGCTGGCTCGGCGTTAAACAATAATTTCTCACCCACCTTGCTGGCTTTATTTACCGTTGCCAGTTTGCTGTTAGGCGGAATATTTGTAGTTATAAATAATCGTCTTGAAGTTTTAATAAAGTTTCCTTTTTAACACTTTTTAGAGCTGACAATGGCTATTTTATTGGTGAACCCTTTTGTGACCAATTTTTTTGTATTCCTAATATCCCTTAAGGGTGAAAGAATGTAACTGAACCTTTTCATACCGCTCTCTTCTTTCCTCAATTCTGTCTTCTCTCTCACAGTCTGTATCGGGGTACAGTGTGTACACAAATATCAGTTTTCTTTAACACCTTGGTTTCTGCTTTGTGTGTGGAAGGTGAACTAATGTATTCTCAACGCTTATCGTCGATGTAGGTTCACATCACAAAAGGATGTCTACGAAGGAAGTTTGAGAAGCCGTTGTTACTGGCAACTCGACAGACTTTATCTCTGATTTAAAAGCACAAAGCCAAATTATTATTTTGCATATCTTCTTGTAGGAGCCTACTTTTTTCAAGTGTTTTGCAAATATTAGCCTCACAATTCTGTCCACCCAGCTAAGAGCAGAATGTCATGAGACTAGCCTAACACAGGGTAGACAGGTCAGACAGAACTAAAATACCTGCCAACTGCTGCCTTTGATGTCATATAACATCAATATTTAAACTAAATGGACATTTTTCAGAACTTAATGCAAATATTAAAAGAAATCCATCAGGAAATTTAACTTTAATTTTTCAGTTGTTCACTTAAAATGGAGGTAGGAAAAAGAAAAGTAATTGCTGTTATATATAAGCATCGAATTTCAAAGGCATCTCGCCAAGTACTATTTAGAAATATTCCATTTTTAATTCCTAAGCATCCAGTGAAAGCATGAAAAGGTTTTGAGGTTCCTGCTTAAAATAACATCTACACAAACATAAGTTTCAATCTAGTCTTCACTTTGACAGCAGCTACAATTGCCGGTTTCCAATCGTTCTTTTCACAGAGAATGTATTACTTAAGTCATGGGGTTCGAATTTTTGATGTGCTTTAGAAATTGAATTAAGTGTTCAAAATGTTTCCTACTTGGCTACAAGTTGACAGATGACTGTGATGCTGTGAGTTAATGCATCCAGCTGGTAGGAAGGCAGTGTGGGTGTGCTTTTATGATGTCAATGCCAAAGGCGACATGGAAGTATTTCACAATCAAACTATTCATTATCCCTTTAAAACGATCCCAGAAGACATCCAATGGAAAACTATATTCGCATATTGTCTGCAGCTCAATATTCCATTCAGTCGTGGCTAGTCAAGCGTGAACGGCCAATGGACATAGCACAAATACCTTGACATTCTAGCCTACTCGGAACACAGCAACCTACCCCAAGAGTAACCATTCACTGTTACATATAGAGCAATTAAACAAATACAATACTATTAAAAAAAAATCGGTTACATTCTGTCACACCCGTAACACGACCATTCCATCAACTTCTCACATGGCTTCACAGGACTGGCAAGGCGTGGCTGGACACAGCTTGCCCGCTAACCACCCTGTATTGTCCCTCGTTACACCCATAAAGCTTTGCAGTCTTTATTGGAAGCGGAAACCCCTGGGGCACACTTTGTCATTCAGTAATCGGTTCAAAAGCTGTTTCTTTTTCTGCTACTTTTCCTTCAGTTTTTTTTTTACTCTAATTCCATCAGACAGCGGAATCGAATTGTGGACCACGTTCGTGGGATTTCCAGGCGATGGCCGATCACAGAGCTGCATAAATTAACGCAATTTAAACGGTTCAAGCCTGTGGGGAATACTCCTTCCGACCGAGAAGGGAAGAGTTTCAGGTTTCTTCCCGGGGAAACTTTCAATGTCAACTGCAGTGGTGCTTATGAAGTTTGGCTTGGCCAAATACGCACAGAGAGACACATTAGGGCTATGGAGCCTATCTAGACAAATACTTGGGTTGCGAAAGTTGTTGGTGTAGCAAGACAGCTGTGGAAAGGTACGAAAATAAAGATAATTGTCACATGGAAAAGTTACTCCAGGCATGGCCCTTGTTTTGTTATAAAGATAGAAATAACAAGCGATATCGCACGGAATGTAACATGGTAAACACCGATTTGTAGCTTGTGAGAGGAACAGAGTTTTATGACATGAAATTGCAGAAACTGATATTTTTGACAAATTCAAAGTCTGGTCTTTTGGTCTGAAATTAATTCATTAGGCACAGGCATCATTTGGCACCAGGCAGGCAAACAGTGTTTGACAATTTTCACGTATGTGCTGTGAACAAACCAGAAATAAGGAACACTGCTTATGTGCCTTGAACTCATTTCATTGTATTTACGATTTTGTCGAGATTTTAACATTATTGAAACGAAAAGCATGTTAAAATATTATCTGTTATCCTGTCCTCTTGTGTGCTCTAACTCCACTTTTTTACTGATAAAAGGACATCATTCTAATCATAAATGTGCCTTCGAATGTGTGTATTTGCTTTCATATATCTGGGTTTGCGGTGTCGGGATGCATGTCGGGATGCATCATGACAGTTGATGAAATCACATTCCCTACAAAGCTGACTCCACCAATGCCTTGTCATCACACTCAGCTCCTGTTCGACAATATCAGCACGCTCCACACCAGATCATTATCTCCAGCAATCCAGGTCTGGGATCAAATCTTTCCCTGCCCATGAGACCCTTTAAGAACAGCAGCCACGAATAATGCTGAGTTAATGGACTGATCAACGTCCGCGTCAGACAAAGGATTACCACCATCACTTACCTGAGTCGCCGCTAATCGCAAAACGACTAAACTGTAATGACAAAATACCTTTGAAATCCCCGCAAAATGGCTTGGGGCAGACCACAGCCAGTGTCCGTGAGAAGGAATTTCTTTTTAACGTCCGCAGAGACGACGGCGACGACCCCGTCTGACGACTCAGACGTAAGGTCGATTACGGACGCCCCCCAGCCTGGACCTTGTTGAGCACTTTCTAGAAGGATCCGCCAGGAGGCGAAATCGATTCTGTATTAGTGGCAAGTATCTTCCTCCGCTTCCTGCGGCTCTTTCGTATCGAGAAGCTAGATTTTCTGGGGGAAAAATACAAAAAAGAAGAAAGAACGGTGGGATTAAGTTTAGGGGCCAAGACAGAACATATGCAGGTGATCCCTTGGAGCCAGTTAGAAGGGTATCGGTTAGACCACTTTCGACCGCTGGCATGTTTTGCTGTGAATTTTTTGTCTAGTTTATTGCTGCCTGTCGACAGGTGGAGGAGATAAGTGTAAGAAATGCGATGGACCAGGTTGTAAGGAGGGAGGATGTATCATACCCCCTACCCCTAAAACCTTTTGTCGTATGTGAGATGGGCGGTGATCGCGAGGTCCATGCTCGTGGGTGAGAAGGATATCGTATAATCCTCATCCACCTCACCTTCCTTTCAGTCTGCTATTTATTGTGCTCCTTCCGGTCTCGACAACCACGCCTACGAACATCACCATGCACAGATAAATATCAACAACACTGTCGTCAGCCTTGTACTTAGATACGTTTATGTTGTCAAGGCCTCAGCCAATGGGAGAGCTGAGACTATATGTTCATTAAGCGTACTAATGTACTAAAGAAACTTCATTAGTTTGAACTATTTTTGTACATGGTGATGTTTGTCGACCTGTTTTTCGAGAACGGTAAGGGTTAGTTTCCCAGATTTAGGGAAATATTACCTCCCACTGAACTTTACCTATCTTTAGAAAAAAAAAATTGCACCCTAGTGTTCTTTTAAACTGCCTCTAAAGTTCTTTCCTACTAAGTATTTGTTTCTGTCTGCATGATGTACGGTTTTGAAATATTAGATTTCCACAATAACTGTTTCTAAACATTAAAACATGTTTCATATATTAGATGTTTTGAACTGAATGCCAAACTATTCAGAGGAACATTACACAAAAACGCAGTCCCAAGACGAATGGTGCAAAGCAGAAATGACTTTAGGGGCCCACAGGACGACATCAAAGTTGTGTTTCTGAACTGGCAAAAAATCAGCAAAGTGGATTGTGGGTAGAGGAGTGGAGGAAGGGATGCCCTGCCCTGCACTCAACCCTCGCCCATAAAAATTTCGCTGTTTACGAAAAAAGTGCGCTGAGGCTGCGGGCGACAGGTTTATGATACAGCCTTCGTAATGCAGAAAATAATACAGAGCTATTAGCTATTACTTACTCAAGCGCAGGCACTGCACAATTCTACACTGCAATGATACTTTATGGTAGATTCCAATAAAAACTTTAGTGATGACCACCCCGTTAGATGGTCCCCAAGAAAAGACCCCCCCACTCCCTAACCCCCGAGGTTCTTGCGAATATCGGGGCAGAGGACCACTCGTATACACTCCTCTAAGGAGGTCTTCACATTTGAATGTCTTGAAAGCTTGAGGTCTGCTTAGTGTACGCCAAGCTGGTCGCGACTTTGCAGACATCAGACCTTAGCTTTCTTAATGATGATTTCTTGGTTAATCAGTATTGTAGGTTGGTGTGCTTACCTCTTGCGATCGAGATTTGTCGAGCTTGCGAGCTATTAAAGTTGTTCTCCTGCCTCGTGGTCGTTGGCCACTTTAACAGAGGGATGTAGATGTGTGCCATTGTCTACTTATCTACGTCTGTATAGGTGTTTGTTTATACCTATTTATTATTATTACAAAGTATTTGCATATAAATGTATATATATATATATCTCATAGATATGCATGCCTACATATCCTATATTCCCGCGTTGTTTGTTTTTTGCGCTTTTATATATGTTATGTATGTGTGTGTTTTCCCGTCGATATGACTGCGACATCTTGTTTCATTGCCTGATGTCAACAGCCATCCTCGATTAGATGAAGCTTACTTGTCTACACCTGGGACAGTCTTATTCTTTATACAGTCATGTTGTTGTGTGATACTGATTTTATTAAAGTTGTTCTGCATCGCTGGAAAAAAGAACATTCTGAAAAATGTAATTATAATAAGTATCGAATCTTAGGAGACTAGTGCAGTTATTTTGTTAATGTTTTCCCTTTAAATAAACACACTTTCTGATAAAGCTGAAGAAAGTCCGCTGGCACGTGAAACAAAGGTCGGGACATCAATGACCTCCTGTTTATGCACGTGCAAGACTTGTGTGCGCGTGTCCATGGGATGAATCGCTGGTCTTTGTACTTACGTTCTTACATCGCGTGTTTGATCAGCAAAATACAATTTAGAGAATAAAATAGAAGCACGGCTACACGGAAGAAACGGCTAGACTCCTCCCTGGACTTTAATGCTTGAAGTCTGCGTGAATGGACAATTGTCCAATAGATGCACGACTTACCGCACGCGCCTGAGGATGCTTCTCCTCCACGAGTAAGACTGCCTGACACTTGAGTTGTCTGTACAGAGAACATAATTGTCTTGTACTTTGTCTCAGTATTAAGGAGTCAGAGTTGCCCTCTCATGCCAGAGTTATCCCCTGTCGCAGCCCCTGTGTCTAGTTCGTATTTTTTTTTCGTCTCTTGCACCTTCTTATGTTAACGATGATGATTAACCAAATTTTCTTTATATCCCAGTAGTGCTACTGTCGAACAAAATCTTGTGTTTACACAAAGCGGAAACTCTGTTTTATTATGCAAATAGTCCCCCTTACATACCCTGAAGTTGTAGGTGGCGGGTTGCTGACGGTGGGAATTCCTCAGACGATGGCCGTCAGAGGAGCAGTTAGGCTTAAATTTTGCGATCCGTGGTCAAAGTGTAGTTGGTCCACTGAGGTGAGGCCCAGCGACTGGGGGACCATTAAAGAGCAAGTCCGGTGATTATGGGGTCTTTGAGCGCGCTTACACTACAGACTACAGTGATCACATCTCTGTCGGCCTGTCTGGCGTCCACTTGACGTCCTTCGGCGGCAGGAAGACGGGATCAGAGTCAAAGAGATGGATGGGCAGAAAGTTCCAACTGTTTCCTACAATGATTTCGAGCAGCACAAGAACATTAATAAGTATACTTGTAAACACAATGTTGGCAGGCAGCAAACAAAACGACTCAAAGGCGCTGACTAATAAATGATGAAAGTCCAAAAAAGACTCGGTGTTATGTCAATAAAATTCTAAACAAAACTCGCAGTAGATATTAGTCCAGATGTTATTCTACTAATATTTCAATGTTTCTACAAGATAGTTCTAACAGATTGGCATGCAGCGCCTGATAACATATGGATCATGGCACTCAATAATTTAAAGTGTCGCTGGAAGCTCTTGCATGCGTGTCAGGTTTCCTCTGCAGCTTCATCATCAACGATTAAACAGAGGAGGCAGCGCCTTCAGTTATTCCACTGTTTGCAACCTTTGGCATCCAAGAAAAAAGCAATCTCAACGATCCATCTTGGTGTCAGCAGTTGGGGTCACCCGTCTCGCGGCATTTGACCCTTAGTGACGTGCAGCATGCAAGCTGGCAAGACCACGATCTCCTGGCAATCTTCTGCAGTCTGTGCCACGTGACCCCAAACAGGAACTAACGGGTTACATGATGGTGTCTGTTCTGAGGTCACGATCGCCAGCCGCCGCAGAAGATTGTTATCTCTTGATTCTCAGTTGAGCAGCCTGAAATGATGATGATGATGATGATGATGATGATGATGATGATGATGATGATGATGATGATGACATACAGAATTTATATTTTTCAAACTTTTTTGACTATTCATATTTAGTTTATATTTCTATTAATTCCATAAAGACCCGCTCACTCACAGAAATATGTAGGCAGAAAAAAATAGGTTTACAGTTTGCGCGTGAGCTCCTCCAAAGGGGGACGTCAAGGAGACCAAGGGGAAATGAATTCCAGACTGTAGGGGCAACGATATACTGTCAGCATGCAGTCCGTTTGTTACAGAGGAATCCTCCTCCTCCTCCTCCTCCTCCTCCTCATCATCATCATCATCATCATCATCATCATCATCACCACTGGCATCAGCCGCACTCGGAGCAAGCCAGAGCTCCCTTGGGGCCGACCCACTAGTCCTAGTCGAGGAGACGCAGCAGCGGGTAGGGGCCCATCGGGGCCGATGTTGAGTACTTGAGAGTAGGTCCCCCGTCTGTCCACTCCTTGATGTTTGCAGTCCAGTCTTTCTTTTCCTGACCATGACTACGTTCTCCTTCCACAGGCCCCTGGACGACTGTTGTTGGTAGGGTGTCATGGCCAACGACATGAAGCAAGAATGGTGGTGGCTACATTTCTGTGTATCTTCCTTATTTATAGTAACAAGAACAATATACTTGTATATTTGTAAGTTTCTAATAAGTAAAATGACAAAGAACAAAAGGAAATGCTAGAAAAAAGGAACATATAATTTTAAAAATAGAGACAAAACAAAAAATTCGACAGCAAAGGAGTTTTGTACAAATGTATGATTCCCATACAGAAAATAGAAAGCAAACAAAAACAAAACAGACAATAATACAACCCCGTGAACCCAAAGTTTAAGTATACTTGTATATTGAGGTGTATAATAATAAATTACATTTTTATGCTTTTAAAATCTTGACACTTATTTATATCCACGAGGTGTTGCTAGTACAATTTTCTTCTTTTTCCTTGATCGGTTTGTTGCTGTGATGTCCACCGACGGCCGCATCTTTGCTGTACACCAAGACATATTAGGATACAGCGGTGGTCTCAGGAGGCAGAGGTCGCAGTTAGTTGATGTCCACACAAAGCAGGCCAGACAAATGTTAGCCCTTTAGTCTGTCTTTGCCGCAGAGATATCCACTTTGGTAATTGAGCTTCTTAGGGGATATGCTTGGAGGTGCGACCTAAAGTCCACCGGGCCAGTCCCCGGTGCACGGCGGTGGTTAACTGATCCACAGGCTCGTCGTCATCGTCAGACTTATTTATCACCTCAGTTCCGGTGGGGGGACAAAGGGAAATTACTCTTCTTTGATATACGGTAGGGGAGAGAAGCGTTGCTGAAAATGCAGGCATCCGCAAACAAAGATGCCGACCACTGCCCTTAGGCTCAGGAGACCAGTTGTGTGTGAAGTATGTTTTGTACTTTGTGTGAAGTATATTCTGTACATTCTGTGAAGTATATTCTGTACATTCTGTGAAGTATATTTTGTGAATTATATTCTTTACGTTCCGTGAAGTACATTCTGTACGTTGTGTGAAGAATGTTTTGTACATTGTGTGAAGAATGTTTTGTACATTGTGTGAAGTATATTCTGTACTTTGTGTGAAGTATATTCTGTACTTTGTGTGAAGTATATTCTGTACTTTGTGTGAAGTATATTCTGTACTTTGTGTGAAGTATATTCTGTACCTTGGCTGAAGTATATTCTTTCCTTTCATAATTTTCGAAACAAAAAAAATGAAGGGTCCCAGTGAAACCTCTAACGTCGATTACTATTGGTTCTTTCTTCCACAAATCAGCGGGTTTCGACCACATGGTCATCTTTTTAAATTAATTAAATTTTTATTATATTTGTATGTTTTTATATTACATTTCTATACTTTTAATATAAATTAAATTTAATATATTTTAATATTTAAATAGAGTTAACACAAAGTATATACTAAGACCCAATTTTAAAGCGTTGTTTTAAGCAAGAGATTGCGGTTGTAAATGTTGATTCCCTGTGTTTTTAATGTATGCGAGGTTTTGAGTGTGACCTCACTGAGTGTGCACGTGAAAATGCGTTTGAGTGGTCCGTCCCATTGGTTACCATGCAGTCAGGAGTTGCTTTCTTTTGTCCACGGGTAGCAATCAACCCTCGACAACGCCCCGAGTCGGGATGCTGATCGAAAATCGATTACCAGTCACTCTATGTCAAGTGTCAGGAGAATTTACCGTCTGCTCTGCTCTCCACTTTGTGCAAACCTTCACCCAGCGACTTATGCACGACCATCAGAGACCACCACAGCCAGCATGCCATCAGGAGTTTATTTAGGATTGACTCACCTTTGCAAATGCGCTGACAAAAAAAAAAATCTGAACGGTTTTGTGCATTTTTTTCAGGCGTGAAAATATAGAGGAAAATTTATATGTTCGATCGATTTCAATTAGCAAACGTCCTATTATTCACGTGTGCAAGTAGAAACAAACCAAACATATAACTGATCCTTCCGAGAGATTAAGGTTTCCCAGTTCCCAACCAATTTATTCGGGCTTCGCAGATTACACGGCGTCACAATGAATCGAAAAGACTCCTCCAATGAGAGAAAAAAAAATTGAAACCTTGAAATATTCCAGTATGGCAAAACTTCCCTTTAACACGGAAAGACGACAATAAATCACAACAAACCTTTTAACATTTTCCCTTTTAGGAAAGAATTATTATGCACACGCACAATAGCACTGGACTAAAATATATTTATTGTAATTTAACAGCCGGCTTATTGGAATTGCTAGCTTTCTTACCAAATACTGTATTTTCACCTAAATCATTATTATTAAATATTAGAGGATGTCTGGGTATAATGATGTATCCTGTGCGGTGTAAGTGAAACTTTTGGAAGATTTTATTTATCCGTTTAGATGGAGGTGGCATTTGAAGTGAGTTGAGAATGTTTTCGAAGTTGAAAAAACTGTAGCCTCCCTAACCAGCCATATTAATATAGTAATAGTCATTAAAATATACTTGACTTGCTGATGAACAACCTGAGTAGACTAATACTTACAGTAAGCTCAGTGTTTCAATGATCATAATCTGTGTCAGGGTAACAAAGCCTCAGAAGGTAACAAAGTCATTCACAACTACCCTAGATGGTAAAGGTCTTTAAGATACAATATATTTCAATAAAGTACCGATTAGCCTTTTACATAAGACACCAGAAGTAGACTTGAATTTTTTTTGGTCTTGTTTTGCTCACCTTTCCTGATTTATTTGAAACCTGCTTTATTTTCAAAACCTGTCTATGCCCATTCCTTTACTTGTTACTTTCTTGAGTTTTTTTTTCTTTTTGTCTCATTCCCTCTTCCATCTCTATTTCTATTTTATGCGGCATTTGCATGTCGTTTTAATTCGTTTTTTCCTCCCTCATTTTTTCTCTTTTTTTTTAAAATTTCTCACTTTGCTCCTTGCCGAGCGGCCGTCTTTCGTCAACTCCCACTCCATTTCGTTCGCATTTATCTTCCAATCTTAAACTCTTCTAGAACATCTTTATTGAAAATAGCTTGCTGAACCCTGTTAACGCTCTTGAACACCAAAAAGAAAATCGTTAACAGGGAAAAACCTCCGTCAATGGAATTCATCCTCTTCGTCTGGACAAGACAAGATATTTTTATTTTTAGCCTTTTTCTTGGGCCGAGAAGAAAATATAAAGTAATGCTAATTGCCATAAGTTTTAACTTTGTGCAAGTAATTAGCAAAAATAGCCCAGCGAGGGGATTACAGGTTTCGAAGGTTTTTGCAACCGAATCCTTATGTGACAATTAGTGACAATACCACCGGACACACACGGAGAATGACAAGAGAAATACTCATTCACTTCTCTCATCTGTTGAACTCGCTGTGCGATGGTCTTCTTCTCAATTATTGGAGGAAAAAAAGGATGTTAAACTTGCCGCTGCTTTTGAGGATGTCAGAGTTCTTTTTGAATCATGTTTAAACGTGAACCTTTTTTTTTTAATTAAGTCTAGTAGTTTATATATTTTGTAATGGTTCTAGAATACGATCAACTTACACGTCTAGTCAAACATGATAATATTTCATAATTATTTCCCATACAAGCTTAGTAGCTAAGTATATACTAAAAATATATTTCAATTGTTTTTGTCAGTTCCACTTCGTTCTTGTGTTGTGTTTACAGTAAAATATTCCCTGAGTGGTGGGTCGATTCTGTTCAGCTTTGGACGAGAATAAAACTCGTAGCTTTGCAACTCTTTCCCCTATTTTTCTTTTAAAAAACCAACGTTTTATCCGTAATCTCTCCTTTTGTGTTTGTTATTTCCATTTATAAATAGGTGAACATAAATGGACATTAACAAAAAAGCTCATTGCCTATAAAACCGAAATTTTTTTAAAATCAAGACACAAAAATATGCAGACAAAATTATTTTCACAAATAAAATTTTTAGAAACAAGAAAATCTGTTAGAATTTCAATCGTGAAACTGAAATTTAAGATGCAAATAAACGTAAGCCTGACACGATGCATGCGGGCACAGACTGGCTGTCTGTCGAAATGGAGAAGAATCCCTCTGTCTAGCAGGAGCTTTCTGAACGCTTACTGTGGATAAACGAGGCGGAGAAAAGGAAACGACCTCGGTCCTTAGGCCAACAAAGGCATTGTTTGGGTTGCACCAGATCCACATCACACGGAGGTGAGCATGGGGAAGGAAATAAGCTGTCCCCAGCCCCCATTACATCCTGGTGGTCACTGTCACCAGATAGCCCATCGCACCACTCATCCAACGGAATGGGTTGAAATGGTTTGACGGCCAAGTCCTGCTGTCTCCTGATGTTACCCTCCGACGCCCACTGGGAGGAGTGTGTGTGTGTGCGGGGAGGGAAGTAAAACTTCTTTCTTTTTCCCCCGTTGAACTATACGATTTAAAGAGATTAAAAGTTTGTACTTTTTTTTTCTTTTCTTTCTTTTCTATTGGCGGGAATAAAGTATCAAGACTGCTTTTAGCCGATTTGTTTAAATCAGCCTTCTGATGTGTTAAATAGAGTTACCTCCCTCGGCACCAAGAGTAGTGGAGTTTAACGGTTACGAAAACATTTTGTTGACACCATTATTTAAACTTTATTGGCCTTTAAAAGTCATTAGTTATGGTTTGATAGACTTTTATGTCTACTGTGTAATGTTGACGGCTCTTGCGTCAGATGTCAGTGCGTGCGAAAGATTTCGAAATATTTCAGGGTAAAATGCCAAACAAAATGGCGGGAGTTTCTAGTGTTCCCCCTGCTAGGAACAGACTCATATAGTTGTCAGCAAGTACCAGTGTCACATAGCTGATAGGGTCAGGATCGGGTAGCTGTTTATTGTCAAAGCAAATCTTCCAACATCGATTGCTGATGTCGGTTCGTGGGGGGCTTGAGAGCTAAAAGCTTGACATCAGGAACAATCAAAAAGACAGACAAGTCTTGTGTGGTCTCGATACCGTCGATAAGATCACGTGACCAAACAGGAAAAGTCGAGAATTAGCGGCACGCCATGTCCCCTCCCCGGATGTAAATGACTTTTTGAACAGTTTTTCCCCACCCTACCCATCGTCTCTCCCTCTTTATCCTCCTCCCAACGCTGGTTTCATTTTTCCTGTTCTCCTCCATTTAAGTCATGCTGGTACAAAAATTCTCTTCAAGCAACTGTCATTTTCTGCTAAAAACTGTTGCAAGAGCGCAATCTCATTTGGAAAAAAAATGTGGCGGACATTTAACTCTTCTGCAAACACAAAAGCAGTTTTCAGATTCATTACATTGTCGTCCGTCAAGACGATTTCATTCCTCCGATCACTGAACAGGAAAAGATCACTCTTTATGGCCGCGAACAGTAGTGTTTAAACTTGTCAACTAGTGAAAGTAGTCTGTGTGAAGAAAACCCATAATTCATGCCAGAAAATAGCCCAGTAATTAGCTCCCTGGCCGCTTGGTGGCGCAGAGAGACATTTAATAACAGAGCCTACAACAGCGACTTCCTGTCGTTGTAGATAACTGTGACAAAGCAGAAGGCGCAGTTTGTTTTCTGTTTTATTCTGTCTTATTAATATAAGATTTCTCTGCTTGGCTTAATACACTGAGTGGATTGGATGGGTGTCCTCCTGCCAGTATGTCAGTAATTTTGTTTTTAATCGCAAGGAATTCAGCTACTTGCTTTGAAAACAGAAAGCTCGGCGTGTTCGCGTGAGGTCATGTTGTCTGTACCTGACCCCTACATCTTCTATCACATCCGCTTAACGACTACCATGATCAAAACATGAGTTATTTTTAACAAGTTTTATGACTCTATGTTTTTGCCACAGGTAAAAATAATGGCCGTGTCTCGCCGACTGAAATAAATCATTTGAGGGGAAGGGCTTTAACCTCTCGACACGTACGCTTAGGATATACCAGCCTCGCAGATAATGGCAAACTATAAGTAGCCCTATCATCAGTTGGAGCCGAGTGCGCAGGAAAAATAACGATGATTTCGTGGTTTTAACTTGTTTTCTGCGCTGGAATTATAGGATAGGAGAAAGGTGGAAGAAACGAAGGGAAAGTAAAGATGACAAAACAGGAGACAAGGTTAAGAGCGAGAGAAGGGTCTATGGCAGGTACGGGTGTTGTACGGCGGGTGTATGCGCGCGCACGAGTGCATGATGCATGTTTGTGTGTGTGTATGGTCTCGCGGATGGTCTCTCGCCGGCTGGAATGATTGAGGAATGACGGATGGGCGGGTGGTGCGAGGAAGAGTTTAGAACGAGCTTCGGACAGTGACAAAGCGTATGACGCAAGACGGCAAGGATGTCGGTTGTTGATGAGCCTGTGGGAGCCCGGGCAGCTCCCTCACACCGACCCCATCTTGAAGATCAATGATCCTTCCGCTTCTGTGAGTGAAGATCCTGGATGTTGGCAGAAGACAGAAAGTGATCGAAACAATGACAGGCGCGCCCACGCACGCACACACACACTCACACACACGCACACACAAAGTTTTGGAAGGCAAGAAACAGGTCAACAGATAACAGAGGGAAGAGGAGAGAGGGGGAGAGAGTGAAAAGAGAAGTGGGAGTTGGTGGGTGGGTGAGTAGACAATAGATTATTGATGTCCACCCCTTCCCGCCTCTGTACTGCCAGTTAAGGTGCTGGTGGCGGGTCGGGTTATTCAAATATCTCGCCTGGTTTCTAATTCCCTCCTGATTGATTGCCATCTCTATGCATCCCCGTTTTCCTTGGCGCTCTGCTCCGCGATCGTAGCTTCCAGAAAGTAATGGCGCTCGCACCTCGAAGGCCGACAACTTTCTGACTTCCGGACATGACCCAGGAGCGCCATCGGAATTACCGCAGACACTAAACAGAACACGATCGTTTACGCAACGGAGGACAGCGTCAGGATTTCAGGAGAGAAAACTTTGGCCTTAAAAAAAGTTTCTCCTGTTCCTCCATGCTCACTGTGCTCTGTGCTTTTTTATTGCCACCGTATCTAGTATTCATTCATTCCTCCCACTCCATGTCTCTACGTGTCGCCGTGTCTCATGGTATACACTGTTTATTTCTTGTATCCATTCATCACCTACAATCCCTTTAGGTATCTTTTTTTCATGATGTCCACTGTCTTCATGTCCCAGCATTACTTTGTTTCCAGCATTCCTCATGTCTCCACATCCTTAGATATTCCCACTTTCTTCAAGTTCCACTGTCGATAAATGTCCACTACTTAGCTCATGTCCCTGAGTATCTCCATGACGCCGTCTATCTTTCTATCCCAGTCTCCCTTGTCTCTCTGTGTCCAATCATGTCCCCAGCGTCCTTGTAAACGACATAACCTTTCATGTCATCGTATAGTCTCGTTATCTCTTTTGTTTACCCTGTCTGTTTATACCTTCACGTCCTTTGTGACCCTAGCTCCCTCCTTTCATGCCCTTAAGTGACCCCGCCGTGACTCCCCGTTCCCTGTATGACCTTCTCTCTTTATGTCAGTTGGCGTCTCTTTATGACCCCGTGTCAACATGGTAACTGCTATACTCACGCCACCTTGATCGTCCTTAACCTGCTGTGACCCCTTCTCGTGCTCTCTCAGTGCTAAAGGCATTGCCTCAGAACCGTTTTCCTCGGAATTTAGCCATTGTGTTACAACCGCCATGCTTAGCGCCACTTGTAATGTACAGCCACCATGCTGACAGGACCAGGGTTAGGACCAGGCTGTCATGTAGTCCGAGTCGCATGTTGTGTGTCGTGCAAACAGGTGCTGAAGATAAGTGTCAATATTCTTATCTTCAAAGGCCACAAGTCTTATTGTCAGCGTTCGCAGGATCATGCCCACTCACCCACCCACCCACTTACTCACTCCCTCGCTCACTCACTCAGCTTGTGCCGTCTTTTCGTATGCTTAACTTCTTCTCTGTTTCTTCTTTTTGTTTACTTATTTATTTTTTTATTTATTATTATTATTATTATTTTGCTTTTCCTCTCTTGTTCCTTCCTTTTTGCTTTCTCCTTTCGTGTCCCTCGGCATCATCTTGTCTGAACCGACCTCTCGGGCCTTTCCATCACTGACAAGTGCACCCTTGTCCAAGCCTATGTCACTATAACAGCTATCAGCAGGTTGTATATAACTGTAACAACTCACAGCAGGCTGTATTCCCATTTTAAAAGAATATGTCACTACTTGGCTGTCGGTCATACTCCAGGAAAGAACACTATGTCACATTGTTATGTGAGAGACACGTGAAATGGATAAATGTCACAGATGAGTTTCTTTTTGATACCGAGACCATTGCATGTCATGTCTTTCGTGAGTATTTTTCTAATTCGTCCGTCTTTCGTGGTTGTTTAAAATAGTCACTGGGAACATAACTTGAAATTACAAATTGAACAACATGTGAAGTACATGTTGGAGAACATTGCTGTCTCTGAATTTTTGAAGCTTTTATTCCAACGAGCAACAAGATGATTAAAGGACACAAACATCCCGCGAGAACAATATCCCATCCTCTTTATTTAATAAATTGTGGGTATTTGTGGTAAGCTTACGAGGCAGTATGTTTAACATTTTCAAATTAAGATGCAATTCGTAAAAGTAATTTCTAGTTTAAAATATAAGCCGTGTGGGCATTGGGCTCCGGTATAAAAGATATTGCATCAACATTACAAATCTTCTGGTTGGTGCCATCACAATGAGGGGCTAAAGGTCCCAGTAGGCGGTTCTGAGGAGACCCGTCTTGCAGACGGCAAGAAAAGTCGTAAAATTCTTTTGCAAATGTTGTTTTCATGAAATTATTAAAGGAAAGACAGAACTACAGCACCACTCGGCCCAGCTGTCGTCTGGACATCTCGCAATTAATGGACTGATTGGCGGATCATTAAGGCTCCAGACACTACTTGCTGGCCTTTCTGCAGCCACTGGTGAAACGACTTCCTGAACATTTTGTAGGAGCATGTTCTTCCTTTGTCTTCTGTTTGCCTTTGGCCCGTTGTATGCATTGAGGGGAGATTATGTTTGGCCATTGTCTCACCTCTTACAATATGGTTGGTGAACAAAATTTTCTAGTGATGGCGCCGATGTGGGGCTAAGCCAGAATGCTGCTCGTGTTTTTCACGACTGTTTTCCGGACAGTGTCCTCAGTGATGACAGTCATACTTTTCGACTAACAGTGAGTCTTATATGGGAAGCCAAGAGGGGAAATAATCACCCACTACAGGACCCGAAAACTTTGGCCAATCGAAGGTTTGAATGTTCAAGTCACCAAAACGATATGTGATTAATGAAAATCCACCCAGTGGGCCTGACTAAGCGGCTTATAGTTTCCAAAAGAACTTTGTCTTTCTTGTTAAACAAACCTTTTATTAAACGTGTCCTTCATCAAGCGATACTTAGTATCCATGCTTTTAATTCATTTTCCCTTGAGACATGTTTTGACACTGACCCTTGTATGGACGATCGTCTTGGTGCCAATTACTAAGAATCGAACCAACTGTAATGTACAATGCTCAAAGTTTGCACCCGGGGTAGGTTCCTATAACCTTGGGACAGCTATGGAGCTTCCTCATGAAAAATGCTTTCGTTACATACTCTGGAAACAATGTAATACACTTTAGTAGGAAAGTTATTCACTTCCTAGAACAAAGACTGAAAAATGATATCACCTCTCCATATTTTTAAGTGTGATCTTTGTTTCCCAGAGCGAAATCAAACAACAAACATTTCAAAAAGCGGAATAAAATTAGAGAAAACAAATAGAGTTTTCTGATTAATTCAGTGATAGACAGACTGCAGGATACGATGCTCCCTTGCCCCTCAGATCCTGCCCGTGCGTTTTGCTGTGTGCGGATATTGAGAGCACCATGGCACCCGACAGCCATTACCAGGAGGACTTCATGCTTCTTGCCGACACTCTCCACGCTTCGTTAGTCACGTGTAGCGGCCATGATGAACAGGAACTAGCGTTCCAAGCGACAGGTTTTATTTTTTCAGGACATAGTTCACTCTTCCTCTCGTAAAGAAATAAGTTTCCCTAGAGATATTTCCAAATAATGTAATACGAAGACTGGGAGGTGGCGTTGGGGAGAGAATCGAGAGAGAAGAGGAAGGAAGGGCTCAAACAACATTACATTCGTGATGAGTTATCGTTGTGAAATTCAGAGCAGACACGCATACATCTTGGCGCCACTTCGTTTGCATGCAAGTGGTTTTACTGTCTGAAACAAGAAATAATAAACAAATAAATAAAGGCTCCAAAGGTTTCCTTTATTTTGTATCTAAAATGGATTTAAAATGTGATCTCTAGCAGGTTATGTTCGTTAAGCAGCATAGCTTCATAGAGAGCTGGTCCGTGAAAGTTTGCTGTTTGCCGACCGATCCCTAGACAGGAACCTCTCAGTCAGATAGCAATGCGCATGCCCGAGAGTGTTGGTAAGATGCACCAGAAGAGCCCGGATGAAGTCAAAACCGTTGTTTTCATTGGGACCAGCACCAGGCGTGCCTGACTGAAGAGATATGGTCGATAGTCTGTGGATGTAGGTAAAGTGCGAGAAGCTGTTTTGGCAGGAAGGACGACCAACAGACGATGAACCTCAGCAAGCTTTGACCTTTCCCCTCCCCATCCCATCCCACTTTACTTCTTCTTTACTGTTACTTATTATAGGGCACAAGGTGCTCTTAACTGTTGATATACAATAGACCTCTTCCTCAAGAAATATAAAAAAAGATTTTTTTACTTAGAGAAGATACAGACCCGGTTGGTCACAGAGACGACAAACTGTAATGGTCAAATCCAGAAGAGGTCATTCGCGGTCAGTCACATTGTCTGCTTCTACACGACCTGCACGTGATGCCGGTAAAAGAAGCCATTAGTCGCTCACTGATCTTTTTGGTTCTGCTGCTGCTCTATCCCCTAGCACCCTGCCTCTGGTACCTCTCATACCTCATGCCTGTCCACGTCTCTGTGGCAGTGGCTCCCCCTTCTCGTCCTAACTCTGATTTCCGCCGCTGGTGGCAGTAGGCTCGGCAGACAGAAAGACAGTCACGCTCGCATTTGTAATATGTCTAGCGGGCACCAGAAGTCTCAGGATGGTGTGGAGCTTTCCAGAAGAGAATAAAAAAAAGGGTGACGGGGTTTAGGAGGGTCCAGTCACAGAACCAAGCGGACTGATCCCAATGTGATCGTGCCATCCACCACAATATGCTCCTCCCATTATGTGTATACAGCATTTTGTAATAAATATATAGACAATAAAACTTTAAAAGAAAAGCCTCAATGAACATTAAATGCAGTAATCTTTTAAAAACCTGAAATAATATTCTCTACAGGTAAAACTACCTTTGCTGCTTTCCATGTATGTCTCGCTTGTTTGTTTGATTCATTTCTCTGTCCTTCATGCATTGACATGAATTACTCTGAACTTACAATAGCAACTGTCTCTTTTCACTCAGATGCTAAACGGATCTCAAGAGGTGACTAGAACACCATTCCGACAATCACCGAGTCGCCATGTGTTTCACTACAAAGCCTTTGAAGAATGCAAGAGAAACATTCTGTCCAAGCCCTACCCAGATGATGGTAAGAGATGAATTTTTATTTTTAGATTTTAATAAAATCTGGCACAAAATAATTTCAAAGGGAATATAAAATAATACCATTTTATTTATTTATTTATTTAAACTAGACTGTTTCAGGTAAGGTTTGTGTAGTCCGCTCGATCAGCTAACGACCCTGATAAGTTCATTTTGAAGGAAAGCCTCAGTTCCTAAAAACAAAACTCTTTTAATGTTCGGTCTTGTGGAGAATTTTTGATGATGGGAAATAGCATCGGGATTCATGAAACACATTTTTATGTTCTCGTTGGCTAAAGAGAAACTTTGAATGTCTATAAAACTTGAGGACGAAAGTGCAAAGCAATTACATGCACAATATATATTCACACGCAACAAAACCCTCGAGGAATCGGATTCTTTTGATTCGATAAATAATTCATCAAAGAGCTCAGGACATTAACCACTAAAGTTTTTATTAAATCTTTTTAAATTATTTTGTTTCTTACGTATTTTGCATTTTAAATCTCACAGACCGATTAATTTTTTGAAGCTTACAGCTCAAAGATGTCTTTCTAGTCTAGTCATGACAAGAAAGTTGCTTTTTAATGAGGTTAGAGGTCGGAGTTTGGTCCCAGTCCCTTCCCACCAACTCTTTACCCTGTGTATTTGCGAGATTAACGATACGTATATTTAAAATAAGTTGGATTTGTATCTTTTCCTTTTATTTTTCATTTTGTCTACAAGTTAACTTTCTATTCTGTGAAAATACATACTTTGAAAATGTCAACGAAATCTTAAATTCAGCAATTCCGAGTTTTAACCTGTTCTCTGCAGTTAACGACTGGTATCATTCCTGATACAAGTTCTCTCTCATTCGTGCTAAAGGAAGGATAGGTGAAGTCGATTACCCTAATGACCCTCCCCTTCCTGGTCTTTAGTTCTGCTCAGTGACACGTTAACTTCTAAGTAAGTAATGGAGGCCTTGAGGTCAACACACGACCCCGCCATCAAACTTTCTGGGACTGGCCACAGAAACCCAGAAGACAAACATATCTTTGGAATAACGACTCCCAAAAGACGGGCGAGACGACGGCCAAATGACTTGTAGACGAATAAATTTTCTGACTAACGAAGCAGGGAGACAACCGCTAGCAAGCAAACGGACCGCAGAGTTATCACCTCGCTCCCTCGAATTTCTTGAAGTTTTGTGTGACTTAAGTGCACTGAAGCATTTCATGGAAATATAATCGCTGAAGCCGTTTGGCCTTTAGAAACAATGATGCACGTGACGATAATTATATAAGTGGTTTTCAGCAGCAGGTATGTTACAGCTGTGTGACACTGAAAACACTGGTTTGCTTTACACTGGCAATAGGAACACCCAATGTTTTTTTCTGGAGTGACAGGTTACCGATTATGGGAGGATCATCTTCTAGGGCACTACCGACACATAATCCTTCATTATGTACTTACATTTCTCACGACCAGTTTGCGGCAAATCAGGGGAAGCCTCTGTTTCAGTGGTCATCCGTCATTGGGAGATTGGTTGATCCATCCTTTTCTGTTTCTAGTGTTTCCGATCCATCCCGCGCTTTTTATTAACTGTACAAAACTGACTGCACCTAAATATACTTTATCAGCAAACCCCTAAATAAAGTCTTCTTTGTTGCTAGGGAATGTCTGTGACAAATTTTCCTCTGTATTAAAATGTTTTCTAACTGGGCAGCGAAAGTCTCCGAACAATAAATTATAGATTTTCAACCAACAAAAAACAAAACAAAACAAAAATCTATTTGAAAACGGAAATAATTTTTATCGTTTTCACGCTTTGTAGGAAAGGTTGTCTGACTCTATCTCCCTGCAAATTTTGATAACCCAGTCTTTGTCCATTATCTAGTTCCTTCTCCAGACCCCTTAATTAATTTAATCTGTTTTGTTTCTCTGAGGATTTGTAGCTGGTCATGATCTTTTTTCCCCAAACAAAAGATTTATAACAAACTTGTTCACTGTTTTTTTATGAATATATGTTGAAGAATGTGATTTTCGATAATAAAGTTTAGTATTCACCGTCGATAAGAAAATTAAGCTTGACTTGGGTTGTCAGCCCTATGACCTCTGACCCCCACTCGAGCCCCCGTGTAAAGAAAAGAACTCTCGACGTGCCAGAACTGAAGATGTTACTGTTACAGAGATCTCCCAGACTTGGTGCGGAATATCTGATATGGGATAGAGCTATTATTTGATTTCCGGCAGTGTGAAAGGGTCCTACGACAGGCCCGAAAATGCAAGACAGCTCGGCTAGAATGTGAGATGACAAAGCAGTCGTAACCCTGACAACCTGTCGAGGACTGCGAGGGGCGCTGCGCTCCCATCACGTGGGCACGTTAGGAGAGCTTTCATTTTAATGTCCAGACTGGGACTTTTCAAATAACCACTTATTTCCTGATAACTGAAAGTGACGAATCGAGTTTTCTCACGGCAAGCAAGGATTTTTGATTTTCAACTTAGGAAATTTTTTGAAGTAGTCTAAAAAATAAAATCTGCTTAAATAGACGATATGGAATATTCTTTTTCACGCTCTCTCATTTTGAAATTCATCTGAATTGTTGAAAGATTTTACCCAGAAGTACATAAAACAGGAATGTAGGTGATATATGTGAAACAGAGACATATGTGGTCAATATGTGTGAAACTCGATCTTTGAGACATTGACCTAAATGAATAATAAAGGGTAATAACACGTGGAGTAAAACGGAAAATATTGAAATTTCCAAACGTATCGCAGTACAAAAAATATTTCACAATAAAGATGTAGTAAAATGAAATGTTCTCGTGAAATCCTTCCTTTTTTTGTTTGTATCGCTCTTGATGAACCTGTCCATTTTCCTCTCTGTCCATTGTCAAGATAATTTCAAACATCTGGGTTCGGTCTGATCTGTTTGCAGCTCGCCTGCGATGAGGTTAAAAAGGATTTCTATGTACAGTACATTAAACAGATAAATTAAAGTGTTTGAGTGCCTCACGGTCAATAATTATCTCAATCAAGGGTCCTTCTGATCCAGTGTAGTATGGGAGTAGGTGGGGGAAATAGCCGATCAGCCATCTTGACTGGAGCTCTCCTGCCACAGAACCTATCTGATCCTCAGCTGAACAAACAACAAAGTGATGTCTACGAGCCAAAGGGGAATCTCAACTTTCCTCAAGGTATCAGATCACATCTGCAGTCACTGTACTCATCCTGCCGGCTGTTAGCCGGACCGAGAAATCCATCAGTATAGAAGGAAGCTAATCTGCAAGACGGTGGCCTCCCTTGCGACTACCGTCTTCACTAGAGGGGTAGGCAGGGACAGCGTTTTGATAACGGCCGGGATCTGTGTTTGAACTGCTGTTTGTTGGACTAAGAAGTCAATCAAAATGGCTGCTTCACGGTTATCTCAACCGACGCTGCGTGGGCAGAGCGAGCTGAGCATGGGGCGCATGTCCAAACAAAAAATCTCATTCTGGGAGCCCGGCACAAGACCGCATTATCTTGGCAAACACATTTGCCTAGAGAACACCCATGTACACATGACCCAGCCACATTTAGAAATGCACAACAAATGTCCCTTATCGCCTGCTTTATATTCCATCATCTTGTGGCGCCCTCCAGATAGCAGAAATCGTTTTTCTAAAGCATATTTTTAGGAATAATGAGAGTGGGATCATGATGTCTTTATATCGAAAAACATGAATCCAAAAATACTGAAAACTACAAATGGCTGTTTAATTAAATTTTTACTCTAAGAAATGTTTACCTGTTTAGAATGGCCAGAGTTGCATCTGAATGGGATTATTATCGCTCCTACCTAATTATTTGTCTTTCTCAAACAAAAGAAGGTTTGTGGGGGATTTCATTTGAAGTGTGAAAGCCAGTAAATAGTTTTAAGTGCTTTTTTGTTTGTGTATGCTGAAAGAATTTAAATTGTGTTATTTTCCAATGTGTTTGAGATATGTTTTTGACAGGTTTAGTACATTTGTGTTTGGCAGGTTCACTGTCAAGTCTCGCGATTTACACATGCAATATCTTTGGTTTGCTGAAGTGTGGTGTAACGGTTGTTTGTGCAGGTTCTCTGTACTGCAATGCTACCTTTGACAACTGGCTGTGCTGGGACTTCACTCCAGCAGGACAAAGTGCGTTTCAAAGATGTCCTTACGACTTCATCGAGGGCTTTAACAGAGACGGTATGCTCTTGCTTTGATCACCATCAACTACATCAACATTGTGTACACTTTTTCATTCTTTAAAAATTGCTAAATTTGTCTCCATATAAACGCAAGATTATTTACACAAAATACATTCAGACCATGAGTCGGCGTTGTGTTCCTGCTTTTAATTGAGAAACATTTATCAAACGATATAACAATTATAAAGGAGCAACCGAACTACTGAAAATTGATGTTTCATCTCTGATCAAAGCTTTATCTTCCATAAAGCACTTCAGAATGAGAAGTATGTCAACAGTACGATATGCTGCTGAAAATAAGTAATGCGGAACCTCAAGAGCAAGAAATGAGATGTGCTTAAAGTTATTTTCTGTATATATATATAGAACAGTAACAGTCACAGGCATGATACCAATACATTTCAACACTGTCACACATTCATTCACTCACTCTGTCTCGCCACGCATGCGCAGCCATGAGCCTGCAAATGACCTGAAAGTAAATTGTGTAAGAAAGGCGAGTACAGAGGTCAGCACTTTGTTTCCTCGCTGTCTCGTTTGCTTCCGACGTCACCGGCCCGGGGTCTACCAAGGGCCCGTCACTCGTGTGGCGAAATTTGAGCGACTTCCTTCCGGTGCTGCCGTTCCCTGGCGCAGTGTCTAAGCAGCCATCCGTCAAATTCCTCTGAAAGTCATTTCACCTGAGCGGCAGGGCCTGGTGGACAGGTTAGAAGCCGGCAGCAGGCGACACCATGGCGACGCCGATTTTCAAAGAGATTGACTCCGACACTCCTGTCGGGCACCTCCGAGACCGACCCGCCATTCATTGAGCAACTAGTTCTTCGTGTTAAGAACACTCCACGGACCTGAACCCATCTTCGGAGTTTTATATGATAAGACTTCTTTTAGCGAAGTCGACAGACTGTAATATCCCAGAGGAAATTTCTGTTCCGCATACTTGGAATGGGGAAGGAGTCGGTGGGGGGAAGGGAATCCTTGGAAGCAGCAGCCCCGCGGAAAGGACCCGATGGTAGATTAACTCGCAAAGCATCTTGTTTCCGATAACCCAGTGCTGTATCTGACTGAGTGGCTTATGAGAGACGAGTTTTGTGCCACGATGAACTCGCAAGACACGCGCAAGTGCTTTTCTAAAGAATCATTGCTATTTAGAGACCCACCTTTCCCTCTTTCTCTTTTTTTGTTCAGTTCTGCTAGTCATTCGAAGGCTGGCGAAAGAAAATGTTCCCTGCAGAGTTGAGTCTCAAAGCAGCAAATCAAGAATAAATTCTGGAAGCGCTCCTGACACAAACTTGTCTAGTGCCGTTCCATGTCCAAGTTCTTAAGTTTTCTGAGTTTTTTCTTCCGAGTTTCCGAGGTTGTTTTTTTTTTAATGATCGCTTGAGGGTTAGTTAGCAAAGCCAGGGGAGATTATCTACAAGACTAGACGACGGTAATGTTTCTTTGAGAATAAGATGCACTGCCAGTCAAGAACAAACGGTCCTTAAGGTAGTTGATGAGCTGTCTGATCGTCTGGGAGAGAGAATGCTTGTCTGTGAGAGTTTGTGTGGAGGTTGACTTCCTGAGATTAGCTCCTCATTGGTGAAATGCAGGGATTTGTGGACATAGTTCTGTAATGAAGCCAAGCTTCCAGAATTCAATAAAATTTCCTTCATTTGATATAGAAATGAGAGGCATCAATAGATATTAAAAATAAGGCTACCATGAGACATTGGTAGATATCGAGTTCACGGAGTAAACAGCTTTCCTTGATGTGATAAAACTGGCTTTGGAGGAAACATCTGATGCGGGTAGATATTTCTCCTGAAGCCACCGAAGGCAGCCATTAGGGGACCAGCATCCAAGACAACCCCCGCATCACACAGTCTATCTGTTTATGGATGCAATTAGTTATTTGTCTTGTTCTCTATAGATGGTTGATGATTTCTTTCCACGATCGCAGCACAAGGTACATTACGCCATGTGCATTCTTTCCGCTTTTTTATGCTCGGTCCACAGCAAGGCAGTTGGTAATCCCAATTTTCTGACATCCTGTAGGCTATTGATGTCCAGGTTTCATTACACAGTAAATGTTTGGCCACTGAGTGCAAGGATGAGCTTTTAAGAACTTTTTCAACACATACGATAATTTTAAAGTTTAAAGTAAAATATTTTTCAGGAGCAAGTGGACCTCTACTAGTGTGATTATATATCTATTATTTATGTTGAAATAATGGGAATTTGTGTGTGTGTGTGTGGGCTTGTGCTTGTCCTTGCGTGCGTGTGCACATATATTTGGTTTCAGAATTCGCCGAAAAGAAATGCATGCCAGATGGCACATGGTTTGTCAATAAGCTGTCAAACCGAACCTGGACCAACTACATGCCCTGCACAACACACGAGGTAAGATTTTTGGGATAAAAATTTCATTGAAAGCCTAGCTTTAAAAACAATCCGAAAAGCCAGGCCTCAGCCACGCGCATGGCGTGCAACATAACTTCCAGCTTTCCCGAAAAATCGTTTTCTAGTCACTGCACTCGCCTTCCTCTAACCCTATGTCAATGTTCTGTATCTAGTGCTCATTGACTCCCTGAATGAAGAAGTAAACGAGTTCTTTACATCAGTTTATGAATAAAAACTTGATAGAGACGTGAATTGAGAAGAAGGGTGTGGAAAATGAAATCTCCACCTCCCTATTCAATAAATAAATAATAACATAAGCACGTTGGAGGTAAGTCGTTGCTGTTGTCAGTATCGACGAGTCTGTCCAGACGGTCGGGACTCCTACCAGCGAGAAGTCCCAGTGTGCACCATGGACTTGCCAGACGATGATGTGCGATCAGACGCACTCCCACGGCTCGTCCTATTGTCGGTCCTTCGTCTGTCTCCCTCACCGTGCAAGCTGAATTGTGCTCACTGCCATATTCTAATGACCTCCACAAAATTTTGCATGCTTCCACTTAATCCAGAATGGCTCGGCCTTTTGAATCGAGTTTTCCTTGACCGCATTTCTCGCAACTCGATTTGCTGGACTTCGGGTTGTCCGTGCACACAGGTTTACCTTCATCATTTCCTGCAAGAGATTTGTCTTCGTTTACTTGACCATTCAGCTTCTCCGTTCGTGTAATAAATCTTGTAAATCATGGGATGTCGCTTCTGCTAGCGCTCTTCAACTTTTTTTAAGCTGAATGGAAAATATCTTCAGCTCTCTCGTTTCAGCTTCCTGTTCAGCTTTTTTGTGAGGATATTTTCGGAGGCACTTCGTATTAGATGGACTTGCTTTCTCTTTGGTCTACAGACATGATCAGACATTTTTATCGTGAAGGCAGGCGCTTAAGTGAGATGCGATCGTTGTGAGCACACATACGAAGGCTGACAGATGCTGTTGGCGAAGATGCTCAGTATCTCCAGCATTTACCGCTATCGGTGAAAGAAGAGTTTCACATGCTTCAGACCTGGGTCAAAGGTCTGGTGCTGAGCTACCCTGCCAATGCTGGGAAATTGTAGAGAAATTTATTTCCAGTCTTAGACTGACAATACCTGTGTGTGTGCGTGCGAGTGCTGACTTGAGAGAGAGATGCGAAGATGGCTTATTCACTAAATATATATATATGTAAATAGTAAACCAAGACAACCATTTTTGCGGTAGTGATGAAGGCGAAGAAAACGATGCTAGTGACAGTTCTTGTAGTGATGACTACTAAGGTGATGATATATTAACTAATTCATTCTAATTTCAGGAGAACCTGAGTGTGCTTCTGGTCTACATCTCTGGCTACGTCCTGTCTGTGCTGCTCTGCGTGGCCTGCATCATCATCTTCAGCATCTTTAGGTAGCATGTTCAAACCTTCTGTCCGTGTGACTGTGAATCTGTCTTATTTAATGTTGGAGCTTTGCTGCGAACAATGGACAAGGATCTCCAACACCACGCTGTTGTATATCACCCACTGTAAATCTCATTTTCACAGACCATTGGTTTGCATGATGCTCATCCCACATGGCGCATCAGTTCGACAGTATTTTTCTCACCGAAAAATTCTTCTCCCCTACTTACAAGCATAGGTTGTGCTACGACCAAGATGTTGACTGTCAAAGATGAAGACAGTTATGTAGCTGTCAGTTCGTGTAAGAGTAATGATGGCAAGCCGCTGGATTAATCCCAAGCTTCTTTTTTCTTTCTAATTTTTAATCTCGCAACTTCTTTATTCTTTTCATCTTTCTAAACACTTTAAAATATTTTTGTGCGTTTAATTTTATTTGCCCGCTTGTTATATTCGTATAAAACCCGACAGCCCGCTGCACCTGTTTTGCGCATGCGTGTGTCCCTACTGACACAGAGATCCCTGCTTCTTGGACGTCTCTTCGTCTGACTAAAGCATCCTGGCTTTACTAAAATCGAATCACTTGAGAACACTTGGAGGATCAATCAAGAAGCAATCGTTCCGCACTCGTCGCTGTTTCTTGGGAAAGCAATCCCTGCTCCAGGACCTGCATGCAAGATGCAGGATCAGTGCCTGCACCAAGCTTTGGGTGACATGGACACACATCGCCAGACCCTTAAGTAGCATTGAAGAAAACCGGGCTTCGGGGTCACGAGGTCTTCTGCTATCGATCTGCTGATTCATAAACGTTTTCTTTTGCAAAGAAAGTTTGATCGGCAGGAAAACTTATTTAAGAAAAAGAAAAAAGGAATTAAAGAGATGGGCATCTAACTTTTTGAGGCGCTGTAACAAAAGTTACAATATTGATCAACCTTTTTCTCAAAGGACAGCTCAAATGTTTGGCCAGTGATGGCTTTAAAAAAATTGTCTTTAAATTCTTCGCCTGAGAGAGAATGGTTTGTCACAGAAACGGAATACCGAACAAATTTTTCTCATTTTTGTCAACCTTGCTGTTTACTGTAGTCTTCTTCGTGTTTTTATCAGCCTTTGTAAATTTTTGGAAAGAACTTAATGTCCCTAAAATAAAACAGAAAAGGAAAGCTAATTGATAATTAAATGCTTCCAAATAGCTAGCAGGGGATTTCTTCAACTGTCGCCTACTGATAGACAATCATCTTCATTATTAGCGGGACCTCCATCACGACTTACAAACTGTAAAAATATTTTTGACAGAGTCTGGCATGAGATGCAAAAACTCAGCATCGAAAAGAGTTTGTTCAACTCATCAAAAAGCTATGGTAGAGTTCAAAGTGCGCATGACTACTGAATAACAAAATGGGATCCTGTCACACGACAAGGGTGTGTCAAGGGTGACCCCGTGACCTGTGCTGTTCCATATCTGGAAGCACATCATGCATGACGCCCTCTGTCCATCACACTTCCGTTGACATCGGTGGAAGGCCGATTTGCAGCCCACGCTTCGCAGACGCCATCGATCTGACATCAGACACTACAAGAGAACCGCCAGACCTCACAACAGACTCGCAGAATGGTTTAATGCATATGGAATGAAGACCAGCACTGACACGAGGACCGCGGCCCTGGGCAACAGCAGAGTCGGTCTCGACATAAAGGGAGTAGGTCTGGAAGAGATAAACAGCTGTAAGTACTTGCGAGCCAGTCTCTCCTAAACTTCCCGACAGAACCACGACAGATATCCCCATCAGGATTGCGACAACAACAACGACAATGGCAAGGCTGGATGTGTTTCACCAACGGTCTGTGGGACAGTCCAGTGAATACTTACATCGATGGGTATAAAAGAACAATCGGGAATTGAACCAGCACGCTCTCATTTCGGACGCCAGCGCTCTAACCAATCGGCTATCCGCTTCCCTGGAGAGATGAGGTTGATCTGTATCTCCTACTGTGAACAGAAAACAAATGTCTTTGTACAAAGAGTCGTCGTCTAACTCGTAGGACACCAGGAACCACTGCTTGCGGAGTAAGCTGGTCTGTAGGACCCTTTAACCCGGCACAACACTTTGTCGGTGGAAGCCGCGGTGGCCAGATGAATAGCTGGCTTATGAACGTGAATGTGTGGGCTGTTTGCACTTTGGGTACTTGACTTTCATCATCCAATCCAACCAACCACCCATCCATCCAACCACCCACCCACCGACCCATCCATCCATCTATCATCATCGCACTCAGGTACCTGTTCACCTATTGACACTTAAACAAATTGGATCGTAAGGCCCATTTTTTCTCATTAAAGTGTGGAAAAAAACTTAAAAGGGAGATGGAAATTAAAGTGAGAATCTCTTTTTAAATGGCCGCCATTTGTTCACGTTATGTGTCGTCCGTCTTCCAAACTGTCTGGCAAGGGGCGATCACTCTATCGATCTGATTCGCTCTTCAGAGTAGTCCTATCGCCGTGGAAGAGCGGTAACTGTTTTCAGACTAAACAGTAGTCACATGCTCATCCATCTACATTTTCCCCTTCGCAGCTGAAGGCGCAAGGAGGAGATAATCACCAGATGATGTTTCTCGGTGTCTTGGCGGCCATGAAGTAACAGAGTTATCGCTTTCACGGACACTTTCCTTTACAACACTCGTGGCAGCTCGAGTGTCCTTCTCTACAATACAGTTTTCTTTCGATGTTCGACAAGACTTCAACATAAAACTAATACATTTTACAGATTACCGTATGTAGGAGATCATACAGATCATATACAATCGCAACTTGCCGGCAAGAGTTCCTCGCCACACACCATTGTTTGCCAGGAAAACAAATGATTCAAAACTTTTGATAACAGGAAACTTCTATAAAACCGATTATTTATTTTGTCCACCAATTTTTGGCCAAAGCTGAATTTTATTTACTTTGTACAAATCATTTACCAACCCCGATATCTACCAAGTATTTCACGGCTGCGAGATACACAGGGACGGGAGGTACCACACACCCTCCTCATCATCAGAGGGCCAGTGGAACAGTTAGTGCAGAACATTCTTCGTGAAAGCTGACCGTTCGTCTGGGGTCAATGCTAGGGGTTGTTCACTTGTCGACCAGAGCTGTATAGTGAGTGGCAGGCCTCAAATTTCCCCCACTTGTTCTACACCCGCGGCGTGATGCTCGCAGATATAACTGCCAACCTTCCCCACAGCCTGCGCCTCCCAGTCGTGTGGTAAAATATCTGAACACGTTAAATTATATTAATACAATACATTGACCCCATGTAACAAGTATAGAAATAAAGAAATTAAAGCAATAGACAACAGAACAGCTCCCCTGAAAATTCCTTCGCTGTCCAAAAATAAATAAATAAATAAAAATATAAAAATTGAGAGGCATATGGTTATGTGCAAGATGATAGATTTCCAGTAATTCATGAAAAGGGCATTGTCCGCAGTGCTCGAGTAAAATATTACAAGATTAAACCATTCATTGAGAGTTTTTAGGAGAGCTAGGCGGAATTTTTAAGCTAGAAATTGTCATTGTTTTAAGCTGAATGATTTTAACATTTACATCACAACCAGACGCTTACATTCCGAGAAAGGTCCTCAATGGTGTCCAGTGGGCTGGTGGGGGATGGGGTGAGAATATGAGGGTGGAAGAAGAGGTGAGAAGAAGGATGAGGGAAAGACCCGTTGCAGTATCGATGCGCAAGAGGACGAGAGTGTGGTTCAGCACCGGGTCAGATGTGTATGGACTAGCTCCTCTCGGGAACGGCCAGGATTTATTGGCCAATGTCGCTGTATCAGCAACAGGAACAAATGTTTCGCAATCGATCAACGGTCTTTGAGACGTTTGGTGGATGCCACCTCCGACGCCAACAGATAACATTTTACTTTGTGGAGGATCGAGAGAGAGCAGGTTTATAACTAAGCAACCAGATAGCATCGCCCGACGATTTATTTGTGTCCCCCAAGCGTTTGGTAGGGCGAGATACAACAGACATATCTAAGTGTAAATACCCATTGCCCATGCATGGACGTGCAGTTGGTCTGGACTTCCCAGCAGTGCCTTTTCCAGGCTCCGATTGCTTGGTCGTGGAACCTGACCATCTGACCTCCCTTAAACACCTTGGCATCCAGCAAGGGAGCCGTTGGTTTTATAAAGGTCGCCTCCCGTCTCGAGCCGTCTGTTAAAGCTTCGCCTGAGTTAACCTTTCTAAAGATAGTCTGGGAGGGTGAGGCAATCGCTTTTATTGAGCGTCCTGCCAGGGTGTCAACAGCGCAGTAACCAAGGCAGTCCCTGAAGTTAAAGACAACTCGATACGTTAATGATGCAGTATTTCAGGGTACTGCTCCTTCCCCCGGTGTGTAAACTCCTTAGTCGTTGGCTTTTTTTATTGCGCGTGTGAGGAGATGGAGGAGAGGTGGGAGGGAAGAAGAGTCCACCAACTTCAGCATTCAAGGAACGTGGAGAGATCTGACAAATTATTCTTCTAAGCTGATTGCATTTAGACCGAGACATCATCATTGTCCATTATTTGCACTTCATTAAAGAAGGTGTGTGGTGCACGTGAACAAACGAATTTAAGGAAAATACACACGTGCATACATACCAACCAAAGCATGAGATGAAGACATAAATAGACAAATTGGTGGCTGGCTGGCTGGTTGGATAAATGTGGTCTTAAGGTTCAATTCTATACAGTCCAGCACATACACACACAGAAGGTAACGAGAGTGAATGCTGTACTAAACCATGATGTACTAAATGTTATTATGAAGGTAACTGTGATGTTTTGATGTGCAGACAGTTGCGGTGTACCCGTGTGATCATGCACCAGCACCTGTTCCTGTCCTACATCATCACGGGTGTCCTGTGGACCGTGTCCTACACACAGCTGGTCCTCAGGGTGCACGTCATCAAAGAAAACCCAGTGAGCATGCGCACTCAGGACACTGACTTCCAGAGTTACAGACGCTCTCTCTCTTTAATAACACTAATTTCTAGAATCAGAAACTTCAGTGACATTTCTTGACAAAGTTTGCATAATTAAAACCGGATAGGACCTCCGACATTTTAGTGTGTATACTGCGTTTGAGCTAACACTAAATTCCAGCACTTCTTCATCAAAGACCAATATATCTATACAAATGTGTGTATGTGCCCGTGTATTTAACTGAATGTTTAACAGTGTTACTCTGTGAAAATGCACACAAGACGAGGCTCAAAGTGAGCGTAAATCTTACATTATGCTGTTTATATATTAAAGACAGCAAACACCAACAAACAGACTTTTCAAAGTGTATACTATACTCCTCGCCAGTCTCCCTCGTTCAATGTGCAGCAGCAGGTGTCCTGGCAACAAAACATTTTGTCGAGAACCCAGACGGTTTAATGTTTTTACTGTTTTGTGTCTGAGTCTGGCACGTCGAGACAGGTTTGTATTTTCTGACCCGGAGTGTAAATGTTTCTGGTGTTTTTCATGGGTAATGATAGTCAAGAGAGGTAATCGTCGGCAATAAAACACGTGGTAAGGCTGCCCTCCCCCTTCCACAGGTGAAGTGATGAGCGTTGTGCGCTGTGTTCCTAGCCAGTGACGTAAGCTGTGTACACTGTGCTGTCACGTGACGAGCTGTGTTCACGCTGTGTCCGACAGGTGTGGTGCAAGGTGGTTCACGTGCTGACGCAGTACATCTCACTCAGCAACTACTGCTGGATGTTCTGTGAGGGGCTGTTCCTCCACACCATCATCGTGCACGCCTTCTCCAAGGAGAAGAAGCTGCTGCGCATCTGCTACGGCGTGGGCTGGGGTGAGCCTTAGGGATGTGAGAGATAGCCGAGTGTTTATTGCGAGTTTGGGTTACGGGTGCGTGAGTGAGCTTAACAAGTCGGTTGAGAGAGTTTGTACCTGTGACGGTTTATTTACGAAGTAAGATTTTTACATATTGTTTTATTGTTGTCTAACTATTGCATTCGTTTATTCTAGATTCTTACATAGTCTTTTTCTCTCTCCCCCTCACACATACACACACATTCTTCTTTAAAAGATTTCTATTCTTCTGTCAACTGTTCCTAAACATTATTTTCTCTTAATCAGTTTTAAAATATGCATTCTAATTTCGCGAACACATCTTAAACTGGGTTTTAAAAACAGAGACAAGCCCCTTTCCATTATTACTTGCAAGTCTTCCCCTCAAAAAGCAGCAAAGAAAGGACAACTCTGTTCATCTCCAGGCGACAAACGCCCACCAGAGCACCTGTAACCGACTGTCGCACGCGGCTCGGCAATTATTTCTTGACTTTCAGGCCGTCAGCACCGAACAATCCAGCAGGTGGAAAAGAAATTCACAAACTGGGTTTTAATTTTTAGCTTAGACCAAAAAACTTTATTAGTTTTCTGCGCCCGCAGACATAAGCCTTTAAGAGGCTGTGTGCTTGTGGATGGGGCGTGGGAGTCTTAGTGTGTGTGTGTGTGTGTTTATGTGTGTGTTTTTGTGTGTGTGTGTGTGTGTGTGTGTGTGTGTGTGTGTGTGTGTCTTTGTGTATGTACGCGTGCACCAATCGCACATTGCAGTGTGCATGAAACACACATCATAATGTACACATTCGTATTCATAAAAATCATTTCCAAAACATACTGATGACCTGCAGATTTTTTGTAAGCTACTTTAGTGTTCAATAGTTTTTTTTTTAATTAACGCTTTTTAATTCCTCCTTAAAATTGGAGTCTGGTTCATGAACATTTTCTCCATTTCCTGTTTTTGTCTGCAGACCTCCAGGTGAAAAGGAATAAAAATGAATAATATAGAAATCCCCTGTTTGGTTTGCAGGACACGTACATTTTTTGTTGAATCTCTCGATGACACTAGTGAAAGTTTCAAGACGTTTTTCCAAAATCGCTTTCTTGTTCGTCCATTTTACCCTCGGAGCTCGTTTTGGAAGAAGCACAGACGCTTGTGTTGTTCAGCTTCAAGCGAATGCCATCAAAATATGTTTGTGAAAATGGCCTGCGGCACAAAACTTTTCTTGGCAGCTGTTCTAGAATTTTCTCCTTCATCCATTCTGAAAGCTACGCCTTCGTATTTCTTGAATAGTCTTATAATTTCTTGCTCTTGTCTGAGAACATAAAGGTAATAATTTTTGTCCATGATCTTACATTACTTGCAGACTAGTACTTCCGACTTAAGAGGAGTAAAAACTTTCAATTAATTAACAAATATCAATAGTGAGTGGGTTTTTTTTTAGGTTTTATTTCCCTGTTTCTTAAATTGTGTTAGAAACAATTTCTTATGGAATAAGATTTTACATGGCGGTGCCACTGTTTTCATCTGTTTGTTGGTTTCATCAGATCATCAGTGTTGTATTACAAAAGGTCGAGTTGTAACTTTTTCTTTAATACAAAGCAGCGCCTGTTAGTGTCCGTTGTTATCGATACATGTTGACCGCATCTCCTGGACTGAGAATTGCCAGACTGCTGTGTCTTATTAAATGGAGGACATGAAGAAAAGACAGAAGAAGAACTTGTAAGAAGATGGAGAAAAATCCAGGGAAAAGAAAAGAAATAAGATGGCAGAAGGAAATGAAAACAGAGGTGTTTCACTCAGACGGTAACGGATTACACCAGCCGCTCCCCTGACGCTGTAATTTGTAACTTAAATCACTCTTGTCTCCAGATTGTTCCAAACTCATCTTCCAAGAAACGTGATAGAAAACAGATTGGAGGAGGGAAAAAACGAACACATTCAGGGAAACGTTAGACTGAAAGTGCAGATTACGGGAGGACCGAATGTTTTTGAGAAGAATTTGATTCATGTTTATGAGTGCAGTAGTGTGTGTGTGTGTGTGCGCTCGCGCGTGTGTGCTTGTGTGTGTGTGTGCGTGCGCGCGCGTGTGTGCTTGTGTGCAGTGTCTGTGGGAAGACAGAGAGAAATCGAAAAAGGTATCGCGCATTTTCGCCATCGAGTTAAGTGAAGGTAACCCGTGAAGACCAAGACCATCAGGACGGGAAGCATAGAACTAAGCTGACCACCATCACCAAGCTGATCACAAGATGTAAAGCTCTAAGCTGATCAGAAGATGTAAGGTGTAGCACTAATTAAGCTAATCACCAGGACATAAAGCACTAAATTGACCAAGATGGCCAAGAGGTAAAGTATAGAACTATGCCGGTCCAGAGTGAAAGTATTGAACCTCAGCTGACCGACATCAACAAAACATGAAGTATAGCACTAAAGCTGCTGAAGACCCCTAGGACCTACCCATCGTCTTCACTGACTTACACAAGGAAGCTGATCCACGCACAGGACGTGTATATATTACGGACCACGTGACCTCGGCAGACGTAGATAAAAGAAGGTCCCCCCCAACTCCCCCGACATCCGGGAAGTCTACTGGAAAAAAACATCCCCCTTGTCACGTTCTCCGATATCGGCCATTCCGTGCTGGGTTATTAGCCGGGTAAGTGGGCCACCCGAGGCCGCTGTCTCACGGTGTTGTGGTAACTGCAGCTTAGCGTGTGCTTGTAACTGCCGTTGTCAGGGGTGACTGATAGTGTTTCGCTTGTTTTCATTCTTGGCTAAGACGTCTCGTACTTTTTGAGATTGCTGGAGTGCGAAGAAAAAAAAATTAGGTGTTGGGGGTGAGTTAGAGAGAGAGAAAGCAAGACAAGGAGAGAGAGAGGGAGGGAAGTGCGGGTGAGACTTTTGTGTTCGTGTGCGCGGGTAGTTACCCAGCTTTGTTACATGCACGGCAAGTGGTGTGGAAGCTACCCATGCTACTGATTACATTACCGCTCATCTTCATCATCATTTCCGCTTAGTTCAGTTGCGGTCGGTTAGTTTGACACGATTCATGCAATCACCTGTTAAATCTGTCGCTAACCCCTCCATTGATCCGGTCCGGGCAGTGTTTCCACATTCCCAGGATGCAGTTTTGCGGGTATCAGGCAATCAGTATTGAGTGTTTCTCAACAGAATTCCATTCCAGTAGCCAAAATAAAGAATGTTAGAAGACTAAACGACACTGACAAGTTTCTAGATGTCTCTGTGTATACTACCAAAGCATCTGTCTGGGTAAGTAAGTTTCTGTTGGACCAAAACAGTGTGTTGGTCGGACTAACATAAATGTCCTATGGAAGTACCCTACACAAACACCAGTCTGGGTAGGAAGTTCTGGCTAAAATAGTCAAAGTCTCTCCAGAGAGCCATAGAACTCAGACGAAGGAGATGGCGAACTGGGAAACAAAGGAGGAGCTTGCCTGTCGTTCTTTCTTCTCCGAAAGTTGGTTAATTGCACCGAGGGAAGTCTGGTTGCGGACTGTCGGTCTTCTTAATAGACAGGGAGAAGAGGAGAGAGTTCCACACTACGACACCGTTGTTGTCCCCAAAAGAAAACTAATTTAATCCCCATCAGACTGAAAATTTGCGACACCTTGCCTTGTCAGGTGACATGCCGCATGCAAGCTGACGATTCAATTTTCCATTGAGAATTACACGGTGAAGGTGTGTGGAGGATCGTAAACAGTGCATTGACTTCTCATGGACGATATTATTTCCTCCGCAATCAAACATTCAAGTACACCGATCGCTACTCATATTATTTCCTAGAATTTTTTTTTTGATTTACTAACATTTAATGTAGAACACATGTGTTGATGAATGTGTCAACAAAAATTTAATAGTTAAAAGAAAATAAAATTCCTCCAAATTTAAAATTAGAAAAGATTTGATATTATGGAATTTAACTTTTTAATTTAGCTAGTAATCATCAAGATAAGCAAATCTGTTCCCAAGTCTTGTGAGAAAGTAACAGGAACGGTAACCGCTTGCTCGCCTGGTACAAAATGACCTTTACCCCCGTCCTCTATCCCTACCCACGAGCAGAGACGAGAAGAAAGGTGAAGGGCGATGACAGATGCACCGGCCCACAATGCCATGCGGCAGCACGTTACTTAAACACTGAGGTCTGCTGCAAGCTGAGCAGCGCTCAGCCCACGAGGAGAGGGAGGGGCGGGGAGGACGGGGTAGGGATGAGGGGGAAGGGGAGGTCACCGGGATGAGGGGGAAGGGAGGTCACTGTGTATATTTGTCACCGGGCAGACGACAGAGGCTTAGCAGCCGACGAGCAGTATTAATGCACATACATGCCGACCCCGTTTGTTTTGTTCGGTAATGCTCCATCTGGACATGACACAAATTTCGGACTAACCTCTCTCGCTCCAAGTACTCATCTCTGTGGCTGCAACAGGTCCACCCTCCCTCTAGCTCCCTCCCTCCTTCTGTGCCCCTCTCCTTGTTCCCATTTGTCTGTCTCTCCGCTACTGCTGATTTATTGCATGTACTTCCATCTTTGTAAATTTGCTTTATAGTTAAATATCAATGCAAATGAGCATTACAAAATATTACTACAAGAATAAAATCATGTATATGCAGTGATTCACAAGGATTATTCTAAAACAAACAAAGATTGAATTGGGAGGATCTGCCGCTTAGTTTGCAAAGTTAATACAAAATAAACGACAGCAAAGCCTGATCATCATGATTTACTTGAGAGAAAAAGACAACAAAATTTTCCCTTTTTACTATTTTTTCTCTTTGTAGAAAGTGTGTTTGTGTGTGTGTGA
The DNA here is from genome assembly GCA_004794325.1 of Pomacea maculata. Taxonomy (NCBI): domain Eukaryota; kingdom Metazoa; phylum Mollusca; class Gastropoda; order Architaenioglossa; family Ampullariidae; genus Pomacea; species Pomacea maculata. Next base: position 757,858 of record SRHC01002267.1, read on the forward strand.
GAGCAAGCGTGGGCGAGTCGGTTTCTGAGAGAGAGAACGTCTGCCACTGATTATAGATACACCACACTCCCCACTGTGAACTCAAATTTATACATTTTATCAACATCTTCTACCTGAAAGGTTAAGCGTGCTACTTTGTGATTTTGGTTGTTTGACATGTTTGAAATACGAATCTCGACAAAATGTTTCTTTAGTCTAGCAAATAATACAAATGTTGTCATGTAAACGTTTAAAAAAACAAAGATAAGAACTTTGGTTCTGGAGTGTTTTGTTTCTTCTGCTGTTTTATTTGTGCAAACATGCCAAACTGTCATCGAAAGGAAATCACAATCACGAACAGAACTGAGCATCGGTCTCTTGTAAGCCGACTACCCGCGATTTTTGTGAATGTGTGCGTGTTTACATATATGTGTGAGTGTGTGAGTGCGTGTGTTTCTTCTGTTCATATCTTGTTTATCGTATTACACAATGTAGATTTTCTTCCTATGACAGCTGTACCTGTGGTTCCTACAATCATCTACGCTTGTATCCGGGCTGTGGACCAGGAGCTGGACAAAGAGTGAGCCTCCATGTTGTTCTTACAGGTCGCGGAGTGAGTGAGAGAGGGAGAGAGAGAAGGGATGATTGAGATGAAGGTTGCGGGATGTGCGAGGGATGGACACTGGTGTGTCGGTTTGTTCCCGTTTGGGGGATAGAATCTTGAATGCAGAACCAGATGCTATTGTTTGCTTTAAAGATGAGTACAGCGGCTAATCACACAATCGGTTTACTTCACTACATGTGAGATTATGACAGAATATTTAGCAAAAACTCTGACCGAGCTAGGTAATTCATAGACTTTTCTGTGAAATGAAAATAATGGCATTAACAATATTAAAAAGGAGGAGATTTAAGTAAAGTTTAATTCATATTGTGACTAGTCTCTGCTGGTTAGCGGGTCGTTGATCTTCACCTGCTTTGTTGTTTACTTGACTGGACCGTCGTGTTCCGGCAAACACTTGCCCTGAAGATAAAGCTGGCAAACCCTTGGCCTTACAGACAGACTGGCCAAGTGTAGTGCTTTTTCGTGCCATTGTCAGCTGGCCACTGAATTTGCCTTCGATATCTTGAATAAATTCTGTGTCTCGATGTCCTGGGAGAAGGCTCTCTGGCGATAAGTCATCATCTGGCCATCAGAGACAGCACCAGCCAATTGGCCCTTGACGGACAGAGCTGTCAGCGAGCCGCCACTACACCTTGTCGCCTGCAACACCCGCAGGACAGCTTTGCTCTTTTGTGCCAGAAACCATTAATGGTGCAACTTGTTTTTTTCACCCCAAAGTTGCTCTTTGCAATCGCCTTTAGGAGAAGAGAATGATCTTCAGTGAAATCCCAATCCAAATATTTCCATGGCTGTGTTGAGACGAAAGTGAAGGAAACAAACATAAGGCTGTGATGATGGGCTTCTTGTAATATTTGCCTCCCTGGGAACGCCTCGCAATGTTCAATCTAAAATGTTGTTTGTATTTGCACAGTGTGTCTGAGTAGTTTATTTATTCGATTCGTCCTTTATTCCTTTTTTTCTTTATTCTTATTGTTTGTAGAAGAAGTGTCAAAGTTAAGACTTCGTGCGATAAAAAGGCGTTCTGAAAGTAAAGATTGATAGTGTTATATTATTCTGATTTGTATGAAAAATGGCCGGCTAGGGCCCACAAGAACACACACACACTTCGTCATTCCTCTGGCAACAATAATCAGGAGGTGAAACCCTTGCACCATCATCACCACCAAAGAAAAAAAAACCCACAAACTTCTGTTTTTGGCGGAAGAAGAAGCCAACTACTTATTGTAAAGTTTTATAGGTTCTGTCTCTACATTTGTTGCCCTCCTTCCAGTCCCATCCCCGCTCGGCAGACGCCAATTTCAGACAGATAGGAATCTCCCCTACATAACCCACGCTTTCTCAGTAACTCATGGCTCCCGCCTTCCACAGGAGGTCAATGACCTCTTGATGGGCACAGGATTGACTGATGTCTAAACATGAACCGCAGAGATTTTCTTCCTCCAATTTCTATGTCTTCTAACCTATTGATGACTTGGTCGGCTGGCCAGCAAAACGGTTAGTTTGTTGATTGCTAGAGGAATGTCTGCGTGTCTTAATAGCAGAGACAAAGAAAATGCCGGCTGGGTGTTCGGTGGGTCGGTCTGGAGCCGCTAGGAGGTAGGGTGGATGCGAGTGGGTTTGAGTTTTTATCAACGCTAAGTGCTATGGATCAAAGACCTTTGCAGTGAGAATATTTCTAACAACATTATTACATTTAAATGTTGTTACCACAGATGTCTATTCCTCACAAACTTTATCAGTCTGTCAAGTCATTATACTTTAGTGCAATAAAAATCGCTAATTCTAGTTGGTAGAAGAATGTTTACTGGTGTGTTTAGAAGACTACCTACCTGATGCCCTTTGCTATGTTTTTCTGTCTTGCAGGTGTTGGATCCCGCACTCGTGGGCCTTGTGGACCATCATAGCCCCTGTCATCGTCTCCCTCATCGTGAGTTCTGCTTACAGCATCCATAAGTCAAAAGAAAGCGCCAACCGCCAAGCATTTTAGGAGAATTGTTTGGGGAATGCAGCTGCTGGAGAAAATAGCTAAATTCTTGTCTGCCACGTGAATCTATGAGACAGCTCCAGCTATCTTACAAATAAAGCAGAGTGTAGCTGTACTTCTGGCGGCGGTTGATAATTATGCAAAACTGAACCGTTTTTCTTCATCACATTTATCAGGAATATTATTTTCCCTACGGAAGGGTCGTAGACTACGTTTGGTTGGAATATTTGCTTGGGAGCATGTTTATTTTTCTCTGTTCTAAAATGTGACTCTACATGAACAAAGCATTAACAAAGTTGTAATTTGTAGCATATGCCAGAAACCTAAAGACAGGACAGGGACAGGAGGGGATGGTGGGAAGGTAGCGAGTCATGGCGGCTGGCCCCATCCTCATTATTCTCCCACTCTCTTCACATTCACTAGTCTTTCGCCTCCTCCATTCCGTCCATCTCCTTCTCGCGAATGTACAGTGCACTTTCAGTCACCCACGTGACCGCGGGTAGATGGCTAGTCCTTACCTTTGGTAAGTTCTCAATCTTACCTGTGGTCCTTGTTTGTCAAAACAGTAGCGGTCAGAATGTGAATAGTAATTTACCATGTGTTAAAGATTACTGCTTGTATCCCATACACCACGAAGTTGTTATTGTCGGCCTGGGATATTCACAACGAATCCCGCAGTTTCCCATCCTTATCATAACATCTCATATTGCAAAAGATATTAGCAACCCCCTTTTCCTCGCTATTCTTGATATCTATTCACCTGTCTACACCTCTCTTGTGCACATTCCTCATGTTGCCCGGGGTCAGTCAGTCAGTTGTCCCTTGACTGTAACTGTCGTTTGGAGGAGCACATGGATAGACACGGCAGCTGACAGGTCCGCCACTCTTGTCTACTGTGGGCGACAGTCAGCAGGTCCTGTACAGGTCGACCAGTCCAGATTTTTTTAAAATAATTTAAAAAAAATTTTCTTCAATACTTTTTATTCATGCCTATCTAATAACGTTTACAGCTTTCTGTTCTGTTTCTATAACTTTTCCCAAAGGATGTTAATTTTCGATGAATGTGAAGGGAGCTAGTGTAAAACTTCAGAAGGTTGACAGTCTGGTGGCGGCGGTGTGATCGCTTGGGACGCAAACCACTCACTGAAGCGAAAGCTCGTGTGCGATGACGGAGTCCGTGTCCGAGGATTTCCTGTGAGAATAAGCCGTGGCATATGATCAAACAGAAAGTTTTCTAGAAAAAAATTTTTTTTTTCATCTTCTTTGTGGCCAGCCTTTGCTTTAAACAATCATTCAATCTCGCCTTGATGCCAACTGTATCAGTTTTATTTTACTTTATTTTTCTTTTATTTTTATGGAGTATTAATAACTTCAGTTCCGATGAAATTTCTAGCTACTCGACATCCTCATACGCATAAGATTTGAATCTCAAAAAGTAACTGTGTTTGGAGTTTGTATTGAACACACGCCAGCCTCCTACACACCCAACTGTCAATTACGAAAATAAACTAACAATTGACCATTCATCTGCCACAAGCCTCGTTCCAGTGACAGACGGTATGTCAGATCCTAATTCTTTGCTTGCTGGTGAACTGTTCATGGCTATACGAGCACGAATAAAACACTAAACAGATTTCTTCTCTCCTTTCTGGACATAGACCTAACCGCCATAGAATATTCCAGACGTCGTTCAGAATTTTGCTGAATCACATTTCTACCTTGGTCTGGGCGCCGACTGGCCGACGAAATTTCATTATCTCCCCTGTTCTTCGGGTCCACAGTGCGTGTCGCGAGCAAAACAAAGCTGCTGCCTCTCACTGACATATCGAACATGACCTATGACCTATAATATTTCCATAGTCTAGCCCTATGTGCTTTGGTTACTTCGTCATCAATATGTGTCAAAGTAAAATGTCTTAGCAAAGCCATTTCTATCTTCGCTATTTGTGGAGGTGTTTAAGACAAGATTTTGGTTACAAGTGAGCTTTTCTGTTTCAATATTTATTCATTATTCTTTAGTTCATCTTCTTTATATAGTGGTTTCAGATATTTGTCTTCTTCAAAACAAACTTTTGTTAATGTGAGGGCTTGTCATGCAGGTGAACTTCGCGTTCTTCCTCAATATTCTTCGCATCCTGATGTCCAAGCTCCGAGCCTTCAACTCCCACGAACAGCTGCAGTACAGGTAACAATATTTGAAACAACTTGACAGGCTTTTAAGCTATGACTTCCTGTCTAATTTATAAGTGAATACCTGTTTTGATAATTGGAGTGTTGACGGCATGATAACTTGGTATGATTATTTGTCAAGATTCGTAGTCTTATTTAGCAAGATTGCTATGCTTTGTAAGATTGAATGCTCTATCTACTAAGTATGATTATTTGCTGGCTTCAGGAGGGCAGTGAAAGCAGTGCTGATCATGATCCCTCTTTTTGGAACCAACAACCTCATCATGCTGGTCAGACCCGAGATGAGTCGGGAGGGAGTGAGGGTGTGGAAGATCATCTCCGCCTTCCTTGTGGCATATCAGGTCAGTCATCTGCGTTTTATTTTCTGAGGGTGTGGCATATCCAGTCTGTTATCCAGATTATATTTGTGATAATGTAGCAGATATTAACTACCTTCTTTGTGGCATGTCATTAATCAATGTGTCATTTCATATTACTCCCTTTCTTCTTACTAATATGCCTCCAGATCTTCTTTGTATTTCACTTTCTTTCTTTCTTTTGTGTGTGTGTGTGTGTGTGTGTGATATATATAGAGAGATGTATTATTCCATGTTCATCCGCTAGAAGCGCCATGTAGTCTCAACTTTCTTGTGTATGCACAGGAAGCTCTAACCCTGATTACCAGAGAAGAACCCAAGCTAAGTAACTGATTGCATGCAATCCATCACATTTGTCTTTACGGTCTAAGCTACATTTTTTTCTCTTTTTGACAGGGTGTATCCGTCTCACTTATCTTCTGCTTTTTCAATGGCGAGGTAAGAGAGAAATTTATTTTATTTTCTGTGAGAGAACTGGCATCCGTCAAGCTAAAAAAAATATTATCCGTTAAAATTATAGTTACTATGACTACAAGCTTCCACGAGTTTTATTTTTGCAATCTAAAATATAAGCTCCACCTAGAGTACGAAGAAAAGATCGTTTTATATGTATAGATAGAGAGATGTAACATATAAAACACATTCGGCATGTACTGATTGTCCAGTATACCTAAAATTTCTGAATTGACCTTTTGGGGTTGTTTTTTTTCCCTAAGCAACGTGCTTTAAATGGAAAGGTCGAGAAAAAATATTTGCAGGTTAAGCCAACTTTTACGGACTATGGTTAGAATAGTTTTCATTAACTGCTTATCGCCCAGTTATCATTTTCTCTGCAGTCAGTCATGATTATCTTCAGTTGTCAGTCCTCAGGTTATGACGTCCTTTGTTACGTCAGGTGATGACGGTCCTGCGTCGCAAGTGGAGCCAGTGGCGTCACACCCACGATCATGGCGTGCTGGGGCGGCTACGCAGCACGTCCAACACGATGGCCATCACCATGGATGACATGAGCGCCGCCAACAGGAACGGTTACCCAACCACGACGTCCAAAACAGCTTCCAAACATGCGCAGGTCTGAGCGGAAGTCCATTGCCTTCCTTGTTTTTCATTTGCGGACGTGCTGTCACGGTACTCAACACACCCACACGCACACACACATACATTAAGCGAACGAATAAACGGACGAACGAGCAGGCAAAAAGCAAGCATGCAAAATAGTTATGTGGTGAAAATACACTGACGCTTTGTCTTCAAAGTCTGTTCTCCTTATTTGCCCCTGTCTTCCTACCTCCTTATCTGCCCCTGTCCCCTTACTCTTCCTTTCTTTCCATTCCCTGCCCCCCCAACCCCACGGCTGTCTTCTTCTGTCACTATTAAACTTGTTCTTAAAAGCAAAAATGAATGAACGTCTAAATTTGGCAAAATGTTTACATTATGGATTATATATAATATTTGCACGTTTTTCTGAATGAGAACGGCTTTTAATATTTGTTCTTTCACTTTACGTGGACCATCTGAACTTCAAACACTAATCGTTAATGATAAAAAAGTAGTCTTTGAAATCATTTCTTGGCTTTATCTTGCTCAATGGTCTCAGCTGTAAAAATATTGTTTACAGATATGACGTTTTGTTGTGGTTTATTAAGACATCATAACAAACATCTTACAAAACATACTCTAACATTGGACGATAATTTTTTGCTGTTGAAGAGATCCTTTAGGTCAGTATGTTTATTTTCAGGATCCCACAGAGCTTCATCTGATGATGAACAGTCAGAAGAAGAGTGCTGCATGAAGGTCTTGTCTACCTCTGCGAACAGAACCGTTTTGTTGTCGAAGACGAGAGGAGTGGAGAGCCACGTGACGGTCAGACATGTCCATGTGGAGCTGCTGTCGATGTTGACTGGCATTGTTCGTCAAGCGGAGATTTCGTCGTCCTCCACATCAGGACCCTGCAACATCCAGCACACCGACAAGAAGTCTACTATATGGGAGGGAACCCACCAGAAAGTTTCCTACACACTCCACAAATAGTCCGACTGCGGCTGTGGCAATGAGCCCACGAATCTGACGGTGATGAGGACCTGACCTGACATGTCTAACCAAGACAAGACTGTTTGAAAGATTTACCAGGACAGTGGTCTGGGATATAGTTAAACTATGTTGAAAACATTTTACTTCTAACAAAATCCATTTTTATCAACATTCCACCTTCAAACGTGACTTTTAGTATTTTCCCCAGAAAAAGCCATGTCGGAAGTATTGCTGCTGAAGATTGTTGACTTTCCCAGAAATGGATCGTGCAAATGTTTGAAGCTTATTTGAGACATGGTTGTAATTTGCTTGAAATGTTGATGTTTGTATATGAACCGTGACTCTCTTGTGAAAGATTTATTAATCTAGAAAATTAATTTAAGCATTCTACTTGATAGCCGACTTCAAAAAAACGGATTTTGCTGAATTCATTGAAAACGCGTTTGGATGGCATTTCGTGTTTGTTTTTTTGTCTGCTTCGTTTGATATTTAAAAATAAAACTGTTATAAGCTAGTGACTAAATTTTCGTCTAATGAAAAGCATAACGCTGCCAAAAGACTCTTTTATTTCAATAGCTGTAACAAGATGGTGTTACTTTTGCATAAAAACATTTTTCAAATGACTACAACAATACCTGGTAGTGTCTGGCTTTAGAAAAGGATATCGGGTGAACAGTGTTTTGTTCTTTATCTCCTATTGCCAAAGCTGGCATTTCAGTGTAACCTTTGCTCACCAACACAAAGCAGTTCTATTATATTTCAAAGAATTTTATTGAATCATTCATTCTCCCTTTTTCTGTGTCGGCTGTATAATGTATTACAGACCGTGGCAGCTTTACAAGCACTAAATCGACGAAATGTAAGAACGATTGCAACGAACGAGAAATATTTTGAAGCTGGAGCTGAGAACTGTATATCAATAGAACTTATAAGGTAAAGGCCACACCACGATTTTATCCTGTCATCATTTGTTCGCCATATAAGATTCGTTACACAGGAAAGCAGCTGTATATAGGTTCAAAATTTTGAAACTCGAACTAAACTTGCTTTTAATAACATATTGACTCTTGAATGTAATGTGAGCATAATATTATTACAAATGTGTGTTTTTAAAAAATCAATTGTGACACCGGAAATTTAAAGCTTAAAACATAATAGTTGACAATATGTCACGTGCTTTTTTAATCAAGTCTGTGATAACTTAAATGAATGTTCTCATGAAGGACTAGGTTATTTCTTATTGATATAGCAGTGTATATGCCAGTGACATTACATTAAAAGAAAGCTGTGCATCAAGAATAACATTGTAAGTGATATGAAAAAAGGTTAATTAGCATTATTATATCAGTCTGCAATAAATGAACTTTCAGAGGCCATCTTTTGTTGGCCACTTCGACCAAATTATGAAGACCAGTCACTTGGACGATACATTTTTCACTGTATGAAATATGGACAAACAATTGTGCTTTGCTTGAAGCTGTTTTTAAAAGAGACAAAGGTCTTTATTTTTCTTCAAAAATATCAGGCTTGAGGTTAAGTGCCAATTACAAAATTTCAGCAAATGTCAGGAATGTCCTCAAAGTTCAAAGGGCTATCCATGAAAGATTTTTAAATCTCAGAATTTCGAGCTCCTGATTTCTACTTTTTTTTTACAAGTCAGGGAATAGCTGATGAAGAAATGCTGACAATCATCTAGAATTCGGAAACCTGATAAACAATGAATTCTCTCACGCCAGTGGTTATAAGGTGTTGTCCCAAACATTCCCTCTCATCTGTGACTGTCACTGACTTGGCAGTAGTCCCCAGACTTCCACTACAGCTGCCATCGAGTCCTTTCAGATCGTACAGAGATGTCTTAACCCAATGGAGAAATAGTTGTTTTTCCCTGGCAACTTAAAGACGAATTAATTTTTTGCCACATTCTAGAGGGGAGAGGTGAAAGCAGATAACCTTTACCTCGCTGTAATTTCAGGACTCGTGTCACTGTAGATGTAGTGTCTCTTGAGTTCTTAAAGGTCACGATGTGTTGAACTTACAGCATCGCGTAGCATTCATGTCAGACAGTCTGGCACTCATAAAACGCCATGAACTTTGTGCAAGCTATCTGGCTGTCGCCACACATTTTCCCCTGTAAATACTATTACAGGGAACATATTTACTTGATGTATGTGGAGTTGTTAGTTCGTTTTATGCTTTAACAAAACTTTGTAATAATCATGCAGTTGTTTTCTTGGGGTACAGGCTTTAAAGGGATTTACAGATCTCTGAGAGAGTTAATTCGCAGGCATGGTTGGCAGACTTTGGATGGACTGGCTGTCCAGTAGAGTGTGGCGCAGCCAAGTCTTTATGTTGGTCAGAGCACGTGACTGGTCACAAAACGGATTTGTGATTTCCTGTCACAGGCATTGCGAGTCCAGGCAGGACGATTGCAGAAACGTGAACAACTTTTTCCAATCAAATTTATTACCAAAGTAGTTGACTGATTCTTTGCTGCTTTCAAAGAATTTTACGTGTTTGTCGTTTTGGTTGATGGAACAACCGACATCTGCACTGCATCACTGCTTCGCTCAACCGAATAATCCTCGTGCAATGATCCGTGGCGCTTTCTTTCATCGGTGTTTTTATTTTTCTTTCTACACAGCAATGGAGAACATGGCCGGCATATTAGTGTATGTGCATTTGCTCAACTTGTTCCCCACGATTTGCTGTGAACCTGTCATTACCAGAAACAGTGTCAAGATATGGGTACATGTTACTGTGAACCTGTCATCACCAGAAACAATGTAAAGACATGTTACTGTGAACATTATCAGAAACGATGTAATGATATGGATACATGTTACTCGTAAACATGATTATGTGATATGCTGATTATGTGGTGTAATAAATTGTCTTTCGCTAGCAAAGATTATAAATGCTGATTTTTTCTTCTTCCACCATTATACTTCCTCCTTCACTTTCTTCCCTTTTCTCTCTTTCCTTAATAAAGAATTTTCATTGTCTGTCAGGCACTCTCTCACTCTCTGCTTCTGTTTGTTTAATAGCATCGTTAAGCAAAGCTTCCATAAAATTATTTAAAATAACTTACATACAATGTTTGCACTTTAGTGCTAAATGACATACGGGTGTTTACCAAGCATTGCTAAAGGACAGTGAAAGCCTCTCAACTTCATCTTGGGCACGTGACTGCGGTCTTCTCTCGTTCATCTCGGGAAACCTGTGCACGTGACGCTCAGCAGCCGAGAGCCTGACCCTCCGCCCGGGAAACACTAGAGCGAGGTAACAAGGCGAGGCGAACAAAGTGATGAGGAGGTCCTCAGACTCAATTGCAGTTTCAAAACAAGTTTATTTGTCGATTTCTGCAAGGAAGTGCGACTAATCTGAGCATTAGGTTTGGCTGGTTACCTCGCATAATATTGTGCCGAAGGTGTTTGCTTCGACTGAAAAGAAATTACAGGTCCCCCTCCTCTTATAATTACTAGCAAATTAAAACATCTTTCTCTGTTGATGCATTGTTTTCAAGTTAAATATTTTTTGACACTTACAGTGAAGTCTTTGACGAATAGAATTTTAAAAGTTCCGATTTAAAGATCATCTATCATCGGTTCCCAAGTAACGGTTTACTCCAAGGAAGCCAATTGATGGCTCGGTGCTTCTCCCTGTATTTACCATGTACAAACTTGTGGCGCAGTTACTGAGCGAGTACTGGGTCTCTCGTGCTTGATTTATGGCGATGGAGTGATGAACGGTTGGGGCTGGCGGCAAGTCCGTCAATAATCTCTAATTTATAGCTGCCAACATTACAGGAGCAGCCTCCCTTGTTGGTGGCGCTTGGCTGAACTCACTGATGTGTCGGCCACAAACACGTCCACACAGTGTTCACACATAAATACACTTCAGTTAGTTGCACATCTGTCAGTCGTGGCATGGGAATAGTTCACAATGTTCCTGTGTGTGTGAGAGAGAGAGGACGTGTAGGGGTCTTTGTGATGCGTTGCTGTGTTTGCATGTTTCTCTCTTTCTCTCTGTGTGTATGATGTATAATGGGATAGGAATGGAAGAATAATGGTTGTTGGTTCAGATCTTTATATAGCACCCTGTATATTTTTTTTCCTCATTTCTTACTTGTTATAACCGTGTTTCCAGTTAACGGAGCTGTACTTAGTAAAAATCAGTCTTCTCACTCTGAAAACATTAGATTAGAACAGTTTCCTTCTGGGTTCCATTGAACACCACACCCTTCTTCGCCACAAGAAAATAAACAGAACCTTACCAGAAACCTATGACAATCGTTGGCACCACGTGTCTTGTGGGCGCCGTCGCGCCTGGTGGCCAACCTTGTCCACCTCTCAAATAAATCGCTGGCAAAGTGGAACTCATTTATTGCAAACTCACTGTACTCTCAGACTGACTTCCCCAGTGGAACTACGGAATTTAGATCAATCAGGCTAAAGGATGAACAGCTTCGGGAGGTCAGAGGGCGCCGAGACACGGGCTGCACCCACTGCACTGTCAGAAGAAAAGATATTTCGCGAACATTTGCGACTTGCTGTATCCTGTCAAAATTATTCGAGTGACATTTCTACCTCGCATTAAGTTTACACCATAGTTACACATGGATAAGAATTCTCTTCAGTTGCTCACTTTTCAAATGTTGACAAAGGATCATCACTGCACAAATGATTCAAATATCAGACAATTTTAATTAAGTGCAAGTTTTTTGACACAAAAAGAAATAGCAGGTCGTGAAGTCGCATGTCTCAAGTTTTAATGTTCGGTATCAGGTAGCTGAAAAAAGGTAGCATTAATAAAAAGTTGTTTGTCGAAACGTGACTTTGAATGTCCTAGAATTGTTTCACCACTTCCGTTCCGGTCAGGTAGAGAGAGAGAGAAAGGGAGCTGTTACCACAGCCCTGATGCCAACGGACGAACGTTCAAATTCTCTGCTGCATCCCTTCTCGAACTAATGATTAATGGCGAAGCCCTTGTGATTTCTTTTTTACCGATGAGCCACTTCTTTTGCTTTTCCTGAAGGCAACCCACAAAAAAGCAGAGCCTGAGATCTTCTTTCTTCGCTCTTTCCAGAACACGAAACTTTGAGGTTGTTGAGAAAGCGAAGCTGGCAGTGATGTAGTGATGAGGTTGTGACTGAGCCAGTGGCGCTCACCACATGGAGACTTTGAATATCGAGGAGAAAAAAAAAACTGCGTGAAGAGACGTGGTTATGAAATATTCATATATTCATACACCTTGCAGCAAGGGGTCAAGAAATACAATTTCTGGGCGAAGCATAATTCAGGTGTGTCACCAATGACACAGACACACAAAGAAGTTTATAACAATCGCAGTCTTTGCCGTTTAGTCTCTCTATAAGCAGTTGGTATAAAGAAACTTCAAATCCCAGACCGGGTTAACGGCCACCTACCCTAATTATGAACGATATGGGCACTCCGGGATTTGCTGTACATCCGCTCAGTTACCTCCGGATTATCAGCCAATGTCTGTTCCCGTTGCCAATGACTGTATCCCACAACGCCTACGGTACAAAGCTAACCCTTGGGTAACCTTATCGCTAATTCATGACTACCACCCGCGCTAATTATTTTAAGTTTTCCTGTCAGAAGTACTCGAGGGAATTATCGAACAGGGAGTAATGACATTTGTTCTTCAAACTAGGCGTAACGGAAATCGACTTCTCACACCAGTAGCAAAGAAATTAGTTCTTAATTCAGCGATAACAAAATCAAATTGTCAAATCAGCAAAATAAAATTAAATATTGGAAAGAAGAATTTCAGAACTTGATCCCAAAACCAGGAATTAAAAAAAAAATACTCCTTAAACATCGAAAAGAAGTAACTCGAGATCCTAAAATCAGATGTGATGCACTTTATGCTGAGAGCATCAAAGAAGTGTACACCTTACAGCACTTGTAAATAACCCTTGACAAAAAGCGCCCTCTAGTTCAGTGGTTCTTAACCTTTTTTCAAAAGGTGCGCGAGCCCCCTGTCATGCCAGTTCGTATCGCCTACACCAACTGCATGGACATGAAGAAGGATTTGACTCGTCTGCCTCCTGAAATGGTTAAGTTGAAAATATTTCTGAAAGAATTGGGTGAAAAGACTCTCTGCACTGCTGTCACTGAACCTGGTCTGCAACCATTACCTGAAATTAAAATCACTGATAAGAAGTATTTCCGACACATTACATATGTCTATGAGAATGGTACGCTCTGTTCCTATTCCGGTGTAAGGGCAACTACCTGTTTACTGTTGGTGAGTACTGCAGAAGCAACATGCAAAGATTGTTTATTGGTCAAGAAGACACTCTATGAAAAAAAATCAGACTGGAAGAACGCTTTGGAAGACATGGAAGCATTGGGCATACAGATGATAGTCTCACTCTACATCATATGAACTGTTCCCTGCTGGGAGCAGCTTATGGCTATATATGTGTCCTCCCATGTGGCCTCAAAAGGAATCCACCCCACCTGGCATTTACCAGTTTGTTGTGTTAGACAATAAAATGGGCAGTTTTACTTTGAGGTTCTATATTCAAGTAAAAGTAATAAAGAATTTTGAAATATCGTCGGCAATTTCCATTCGCTCATGAGTTTTACTCATCCCCTGCACACATCCAGAGAGAGAAAGAGAAAGAGAGACAGAGAGCTTGACAATTAGGTTTTCCTAATGAAAAATATATAATTGAATTCCCAACTATTAATGTTGAAAATAGCCTGGCTTGATTTATTTGTAGATCGTTTACAGTTAGTGCTGTTGTTGCTTCCACAAATTAGAAAGATACAAATCTCCTATTCCATCGACATTGTTTGTCAACGTATTCTAGTAATAAAGTGTCGGTAGCAGCCAATATTTTTCCCTTTCTCAAAACGTTTGAATATTAAGTGCCATGTGTTTATAGAAAATAATATATATTTTACTTCTACAGAACAAGCTTTGTCAGGTAGTTAACCGGCAAAAGCCGTTAGAATGGAGATACTCATCAAATCATTGTGCAGGAATCCAATGACGGCCATGGCCACGTTAATTAAAGTGCAAGGTAGGCATCCACGTATGTCGTGACGTCACTCACAAAACGTACATAAAAGGTGGACACCACAGGCCTCAGCATCTCAGTGCTGACTGCATCCAGCGTTCGCCGTCAACAGTCAAGGTAATGTTACTGTAGAGCAGCTAGCAGCTATCAGATGCATTTTTCTGACTGTTGAGAGAGAATATAGTTACTGAGATGATAAAAGCAAAGTGTGCAGACTTTCTGTACTTGAATTACAACTACTGTATTAATAAGTGAACTGTATTAATTAAGAGAGTAATTTTTTAACGATTTTAAGAATCCTGGCCTGGCCTTGTCTCCAAGTACATCGCGATCAGAAGTCATGGTTTGAATTTTCTCTACTGTGGCGGGTTGTTGAGGATGGTGGTCAACACAAAAATGTTTCAAAGACACAACATTCGCTTTTTTGATTGTGCAGTAATTAACAAGTAACTCTGATTGACTACCTTTCAGTTGAGTGTGCTTTTATCCATATTAAGAATTTTATGTTGAGTTCATCGAGAAAAGAGTTGGAATCTCAGGAAACAAAAATCCAACCAGTCCTCTGTGCCGTCTGGCACGTGCAGCAACAATAAGTGATCTCCATCTCTGTCTGCTGCTTGTCTGTGGGCTGTATCACGTGACAGTCCTCTGCTCTTGAAGACTGTTGAACGTTTCGCCTCCATGCAAAAGTACTCAGGAGGCTACATATCCCTACCGTTAGGCCAGGATGAAAACTAAGGGGGACACGTATAGCCTGAACTTAGTAGTCATAATATTTTATCACCAAATTGTGCTCACCCTGAAAAATGTGTTGCGATCCTGATGAGAGTCTTTGGCTGCCATCTGTAAAAAATAGTAATTAAAGCTAATGACCTACTCATTTGTGTTCCCCTCCTGTAAATATCTGCTTTATTCAAAGCTTTCAAAATGTTTTAGTTATCAAATAAAAGGCTTATTTCCTGCGACGCATTCTTTACCTCTAAGCCCGATGTATTTTATAGTTTCTGCTGAGGTTGTCCAAGGTTCAGTGGTTCGAACACTCCCAAAACTGTCAGGTAATGTCAGTAGTCAAGACAAGCATGTCGACTTCACTGCTCATATTAATATCATTTGAAAATTGTTTAATGTTTAAATATTTACTTTAGCAAGAAAAGTTTCGTGTTTATCTTGTTTAATACCTCTTGAACTAGTGAGTGCCTTAGGTTGTAAAATGATGTCGTTACTGTAAGCAGATCGGTGTATTCATAATGGTCTGCCTTATTGTAGTTTTGAACTTTACAGTGGCTACTGTGGGAAATACTCTGCTTTGATCTGTTTGTATCTACTTTATTCGAATCTGAATCACACTACATATGCTCGGTATGTCCTGTATATTTCTAAATATTTGTTTTTTCCAACAAGCATTGCTGCATGAGTGATCACCAGGATAGTTTAGTGTGCGTATCTCCTTATGTCTTCTTGTTTAGTCTTTCTAGAGAGGCAGGTACAAAGTGATCGTGCTCACAACAAAACGTGTAAATAAGTTGGACTTCATACATTTATTTCACGTCTTTCACTACATTGTAATTAGTTATCACTTGTATTTCATCAGCAAGGGGGAAGTTCTTCTGTGTGCTTTCTGTATTTTTTGTGCATTAAATGTAAATCTGTAATAGTGTTCCTATATCACACCTGTAGACTTTTACCAGTATGCTGAGGTGCTACAAGTCAACTCGCATCGGAGACCGAATGTAAAATATTTTCGATCTTTTACATCAAGCCCAGCCCCGTGCCGTAGTTATCAAACGAGTGGAAGTCGTTGCCCCGAGGCCAAAAAGTAGACATACATGGCAAGTAGGGTGTACACCTCCAAGATAATTCTTGTCACCTTAGTCTAGTGCATGTTTTGCACTACTTTATTACTATTGTACCAGCGATGAAATAAAAACTCCGTCGGATCTAGACACCGCTTTCTAACTAGGTATAAACAAAATCCATCTTGTACGAGTATGAATTGAGTGCAAACAGAAACAGCTTTTTTTGCAAAAGGAAATCCACTGTCTACTTCATAAACAAACAATGTTTGTCTCTGTGTCTCAGGATGAAGGTGTCTATCGTGATCCTCCTCGGCCTCCTGGCTATGGCCTCTGTCACAAACGGACAAGGTAATAGTAAGTTGTTTTTAATATGTTAGAAAAAATAACCAGAGGAATTTACAATCTGTTAATCACCAGTTACAGAGTTCCCTTTCATACAAACGGTGGCACATTTAGAAAAGGGAACTAACTAGTCTAGTTACCTCCTATTGCTCATACATATGTGTGTGTGCTGTGAACGATGAGTTCTTCTACCCACAGCCTGTGGGGTATTGCTATGATTAAAACAGTTAAGTTAATGAAGTCGGCTTTAAACTGTCATCTTTGAAAGGAGAACTTAAAGCACAACACCACTGTAGATATTTTCGAGATGTAAAAACCTTCTAAACATTGCTAAAAGTATTACGAAGATTCAAACATCTTTCTAATAGACTGCAAGCTTCCATATTTGAAACTTTAGCTGAATTCTCACATTTGAAATATTTTTTCTATATTTTTCGAGCAATGTTTAAAATAATATCTGAACAAGTGTAATTTGAGATTTAAGTATCGAACTAAAGCTGTTGTTTTAGGTAGTACATTACGAATTCCCAATAATATTGTTAAATGTAAAAATATAATTTTATAACATAAAGATGTTGCTAAACGTACAAGGTTTGTTATAAACCACAGTCGTTTGTCGATCTCGGCTTTTATCTACTTTCTCTCTCACACCTACTCACCCACCCACCAGCGGAATGAAAAAGAGTGTGAGATACAAGAGAGATAAAACCACAAACATTTCACTAGTAGCCATTTAGGGAGTAATAGCTTGGCACTATACATAATATTAATATTCCTAAGATTATTTTGCCTTGAGTTTATGTGTAGTAAACTATAAATTTATAACAAGAAAAAGACTGATGAACGATCTGGAATTAACATTAGTCTGAGAAGCGAGATAAAAAAATAGCTTTTCTGACACTAACTTTAATTTGTTTTTTGACTTTTCTTGACTGAATGACAGGCATGTCAGACCTGCTTATGAAGCTGAAGCCGAAGGTCAAGGTTGGGAACTGTCTTACCGAGTGTCCAAAAATTGTTGGTCCTTCGAATCAGAATGCGTGCAGACAGGCCTGCTGCATGTGAGTTGAAAAAAGTTGGATAAATTGTTCGAATCGAGATCAATTTTAAAGTGTTTTCTTTTACATTAACCCAAAATTCGAAACAAACGTTAAGCGCTGTTTTGCTGAAGATGTAAAATATATCATATTTATGTATATATATTATAAAGGTCAGTGTGTGATAATGAGTTTGTAAAGGAAAACGAACTACCGTGAAAAATACCGAAACGAATTTTAGAAAATAAATAAATGTTTTCTGATGGAAAGTACTAAAATACACGGAGTAATGTAACTGAAGGATGTAGAGATATACGACAACTGCAACAGCTAAGTATTATATATTCAACTACGTTTCCATTCAGTCTTCTTGTCTTCAAGTAATTTTTATACGTCATCTCTCTCTCTCTCTCGCTCTCTCTCTCTCTCGCTCTCTCTCTCTCTCTCTCGCTCTCTCTCTCGCTCTCTCTCTCGCTCTCTCTCTCTCTCGCGCTCTCTCTCTCTCTCTCGCTCTCTCTCTCTCTGATTGTAGGCAAAGCCATCTACCAAACGGCAAACTTTCAAATATCAATGGAAGTAAATCTTTATTTTGTATATATTGCAGCTTGTTCCCAGTTCTTTGCCTTGGCTAACGAGACTTCTTATCAAGCAACACCATCTTGAAGATGTGAAATAAAAATTTCATGTTCAGCAAAGTGTTTGTTTTGTGTATTTGTGAATTTTGCTTTGTCCATGTGTCGTGGTGAAATGAGGTGGTGTCGCTGATATTGTATTATCAGTTCTTTTGTCATCGCTCGGAATGCTTCTAAAGCATCATAAAAGAAGGATAGTGTAAATCACGATATAAGAAAATATCAGATATAAAATGTTTCGGCTCTGAGATCACTTTAATGAAGTAGTTGTACTCTTATCATCATTATTGCCAGCAGCAGCATTAACAATAATAACACGCCGAAGTTATTAATTGAGAATACAGATATCATAGTGCGTTATGTACATTTATAAACTGAAAAGGGCAAAAAATACATTTCACTGAATATTGTACACGCAGTAAAAACTTGTTATTGTCACCAGTGTCAACCACACAAGGATGGAGGCTGAAGACAGCCGCGTGCGCTAACGTACTGGGAGTGAGGGCGAGGGAACCTAGAGTCAAGTGGACTTCATAAACTGGGGATGTGAGGGACGGGCGTGAGAACTGGGAAATTTTCATATATATAGTGACACAGACAGACAGAGAGACAGAGAGACAGAGAGACAGAGAGACAGAGAGACAGACAGACAGACAGACAGACAGACAGACAGATTATAAACTGATATGGACAGTAATCTCTCTCTTTTTCTTATCTCTTAGCCCTCCATCTTGCTTTTCTCGTGTGTCCATGAAGGTAAATGTGTTTTGTCTATTAGCTTAGTACGAAAACAAAGAATAGCATGCTTAGGGAACTCTTTGTACACTATTTTCACTAGAGCGGCTCCAAAAACAAAGATATGAAGAAGTGAAAGAAGACTGAATAAAAAAATTCTTAGAAATGTACAGGACACACAGCGCATGTGTAGTGGATTCCAATAAAGTAGATACAAACAGATCAAAGCACAGTATTCACCATAGCAACCACTGTAGTTGAAGTTCAAAAGTACAATAAAGGGAGACATCATGAATACAAACTGTCAAAAATAACACAAAATAATGAGCTAATCGTAACAATTCAAACGTTTTGTTTAAGCTTAATAGTGCGTTTTTTAAGTGTATTTGGGTAATACTAGAAATATCATCTTAAAAAAACTACTTAGCATTCTTTTACCTACGGGGTAACTCATTTCGTAGTTGTCCACTTCCTGTGACTTGCTAGGACAGTGGTTCTTAACCTTTTTTGAGGTACCGAACCCACAAGTTTCGTAAGCACATTCACTTCTTTAGTGTCATCACGAATTGCGGGTGTGTCTTCACCTCCGTGGCGGAGGATCCGCCGAACCCCTGAGACCGACTCACCGAACCCCTAGGGTTCGATCGAACCCAGGTTAAGAACTACTGTTCTAGTTGAATGGGATCAAGATGATTACCTTCTCTGACGGGTGGGTTTACCCGACCTACTCTTGGCATGTGCATGAATCTTGTCAGACAATTGTTTGGTGGCGTGGCCTTTCTTTCTGATCACATCCCCTTGATGCTGGACCAGGCTCAAACTTTACAATGAAGTATTTCTTTGGTGCAACGATCATGTTTAGTTTTGCTTCTTTGTTGTTGTTATTGTTGTTGTTGTCTGTCATCTTTCTCTTTGATCGTCTTGGTATGCAGCCAATTGTATCCAAGCATCAGCCGTCACTTTACGGCAAAATCCATCCTCAGTAGCTAGAGAGACTAGGAATCAACCCCAGTGGAAGCAGCACAATCACTGGTTTCGGCTTTTAAAAGCTTTACTCGCTGCTCTCATTGCCCTGATGACATCAGCTGAAAGTCACCGAAAGAACGATTACACGGAGGAGACAAACTTAAGTCCGACTAAAAGGGACTGCTGTCTACAAACAAACCTCGTGCCATTACTCGGTTTACTTTTCACCTTTATATTTTCCCCTCGGAGTCTGGTGCCGATGATGGCGGCCAGCGATGAGATATGGACTCTATGCGAAATGCTAGTCATGCTTGAGCGGTCAGAGACACTTCTGGGTCATCCAATAGTGTCTCAGTGTCTGAGATACCCCAGTGAACGGGTCCCCAGTGTTCTGTCTTCAGACCATTATTCAGGATGTCTCATGTCCTGGATTTTTCTTCAAGATATACATAAAAGAATTGTGCCAGTACAGTTGCACACTGTAAAGTCGCCTCCAAGCAGTCTTCCAGACTCGTTCTAATCCAATGTTCGTGTCATTCATCATTCATGCCAGGAATCTCTCCGGACTTGACTTTTGTAGGGTATGGTGTGATTTGCAGGAAATACGGGGATCAGATACCACGTAAATCACTATCTGCTTTCTGGCCAGCAATTCATCCCGGAAACATTTCCAGACTTTTAATTTTTTATATTTTACTGTAAAGCCATCTGCTCCAGTGAAGACAGATGGCAAGATGTCCCGTTTTCCTCAAAAGTGGCATCTTCATCTGCAACTGTGGAGCTAGAGCGAGAATCGACTCTTTTTGTCTCACAATTTTCTCGATAGTTTCGGACAAGATCGAGGCTTTCCAAAAGAGATGTATTTCCTGATTATTTGTTGCCAGCAATGGAACTAGATGAAGTTGCTGATATGGAAGCAAATTCCAAATAAGTCATGCATTCTTTCACTTGGACACTGAGTATTCCGGCCACTGCACTCTGCGGTAATTGTCTATCGCCAGCCTCATGTGCACTCTTCAAGCGGAAAAAGAAATATGAACAACCCAGCAATGGCAGAACTTTTAGCATCACCTCTTTTTTCGCAGCTAAGAAATTATTTAGCGCATTTTAAAACTAAAATTTGTCCGCTAAATTTACCGTTAAACTCGCAACACCAGAGCAAAGTGCCAAACACTGAGCGTGTCCTTTATTTTTAACGTTCATCGAATACAAGCTCACTCAGAGGCACCATCATGCTTATAAAAGTAGAGTACCAAACAATTCAACTATTCTTCTGAATTAGTCATTCAGTTTGATACAAGTCATAAGTCGATGATGTTTCACAAATACTGAGACATGGAGAGGACATTCTAGCAGCTGATGTAGCAGACGGACTTAAAGCGGAAACAAATGTTAGTTTTAATGTTGTAGTTTAAAATGTCTAGTACTGTAATGATTAAACTGCATTTATGAATGAAGCATATTTAATACTAATCATTTTACACATTCTGTACTATAACATACTGTGAATAATTAAGGTAAATGGTGGGTGACAAAACCAGTTAAATACATTGACATAATTTTTTGAGGAGAAAAGTGATCGACACTCGACAAGTCTTCCAGAACGGATTGTGATGGAGTGCCGAGGTACCACTGTCTCGGCATCTGTGTTTTGCTGTTGCACTAGTAAAGATAAATCCATAGTTCTTAGTCTCTAGCTTCGAGACGTTTAGTCTAAGACTTGTTTACGCAAGATATGGCGAAGTTTAAATGCGCAATTTCCTGTAACTCAGCAGCACTAAACCTTTCTAGACGGGTGTGTGCATAGCTTGATCATCCCACCCCACCCCTAGACGCAAAATATTAGGACGCATCGGCTACAGACACATTCAAGCCTATGACAGTTTAGAAACCGTACCCTCCACTTTATTTTCTCCGCACAAACACCAGTTTCAAAAGTTTAGGGTCTGTTCAGCTGTAGGTCTGTAGATTCCTCTTTCCTCCTCCCCTCTCAACCACCCACCATCACTAACACCAACACCAACACCAACCTCGTGAGGACAAGCCTTGTCAGTCAAACAGCCGCCTGCTGAAGGTCGATTTCGGTTGAAAAGCTTTTTTTCTTCATCTCACGAGCAGTGACCGACTTCCTCCTCTCCACTCCTACCCTCCGTCCGGCCACGGTTGCTATGGTTACGGATGTGCGCAGTAAGTAGTACGGGTTACTGCAGAAATGTTGCAGATGGTCATGTGGTGGAGGAATTATAATTTGTTTGTACTCTATGTCAAGACTGGCCATGCTAGTTGTGTTGTCATGGATCTGCTGTGTGTCTGTTTTATGACTCGTGACTTTTCGCTAAGACATGAATCGTGGCACAAGGTAACGCAAGCACGAGAAAGGTCTTACCTTGGGTGGTCCGCGTGCTCACAGCACCTGATGGACGAGAACGAGGCCCTCTTTGCCTCGCAGGAAATTGGGAAAGGTGGAGCTCGAGACGGACTTCCACTTGCCTTCGTCCTCCAGGCGCCTCATGAGGGGCTTCAGGCGCCCCACGTAGTCCGAACACTTGTCCAGGTGTTCAACTCGTGTCACGTTCACTATGTAGCCCCCTGACCAACATGTTAGACAAGGGCAACAACATTATACAGGGCTACCACCTCGGCGCTTGCTTGCGCCCTCTTATCATTCCTCTTTGCTCTTACTGTTAGAAAGGTTTAGCTTGTCAGCGAGTGTGTATTAGAGTGTAGTGTGTGCAAGCGAGTGGGAGAAAGCGAGTAATGGTCAAAGTTATTGAAGGAGACAGTCGTGTGGATGAAGCCTGTGTTCAGGAATCAGCAATTTCTTGCCCAAAGAAGGTAGCCTTTTACAACTCTTGTTACTAGTAAGATTTTGTAAAGCTAGGAATCGAAACTGCATTCATGATTTAACTAATTACAACTAGAATAATACTCTAAGCAAGCACGAGAATGCAAATCATTTCTACCACTCTCCTACTTTCTAAAACAAAAATCTTATTACATTTCTACGATATCTTCAGACGGTTTACGGGCTGTACATCATGAAAGTACAGGAACACTCAGTATGATAACGGGAACAGTTCCAATCATACCTGGCTTTACCACGCGTATCATTTCCTGAATGGCCGAGCAGGGAATCTGGTTTTCGCCCATTCCGCCACAGACCACCAGGGCGTCGTAAGCACCTGAAGACAGAAGCAAACGCGTGTCTGGTATAAATGTGCTCATCGTGCAGTGTTTCCTGTCTGTAAAGTGTCTTCCTGAATACTGAGTAAGACCTCCCAACCGAGCTTTCACACCCTCTTGACACATTTTCTAAACGTGACTTGGATTTCTTGTACACGATGTTTTCACATGTCTATGCGGTAGGAAACAACCATCATCACCAGTGACGTGATAGATAATATAAATAATTAGAGGAGAGAACAATTTAAAAAAAGATAGTATAAAATAGAGAAAGAGAGGATAGAGAGAACTAAAACCTACAACAACCCCTACACTTTTATGTGGAAGGACCTATTCTAATATATACTACTTTCTCCTGCCGTATGCCGTGATGGCCGCCTCACCGTCGTCGATGGGTAGCCGAGTGTCTCCGATGGCCTCGTTGATAAGCCTGCCGTAGATTCCTTTCTCGCGCGCCTTGCTCAGCATACCCTCGCTGGGATCAAGGGCGTCCATCTGACGAAAGCCCAGGGCGAGAAGCTGTAAAGGCCAAGTGCATTTTGTCACATATCTGCTTTTCTTTCCATCCCCTCCCACACACACACATTTTTGTATATCAATTCCTTTTTTTCACATATCTGTCCATCTTTGTCCTATATTTAGTCCTCTTTGACCAACGCATTGAACACACGTATGAAATATTTGCAATAGCAACTCGTCAGCGACACATATATGCTACTTTGACAAGAAAAACAAAAGTACAGGTAGTCCTCGGGTTACGACGGTCTCGAGTTACGTCGTTTCGTGGTTACGACGCTCATTCCGACTTACGAGGTCAGAGAATCATAGAAAAGGAAGGCCATCACCATGGAGGTGAAAGTGGATATCATAAGGCAATCTGAGAAGGGGGAGACAGCAACAGAAATTAGCAGGTCATTAGGACTTAGTCGTTCTACTGTCGCTACGATTATCAAGGATAAAGATCGCATCCTTGAACACGTGACAGGATCTGCTCCTATGAAAGCGACAGTGATGACAAAGTCCATTGTACTGCACAATATTTTACTGTACTCATGTTTATTGATAATTATGTAGGTTGCTGTGTTAGGATAGGTGTTTGGATAGGCTAAATGTTTGCAGTACTGTACTGTTATTATGGTACAGTACTGTATGAACGTATGATCCGACTTACGTCGAAATTCGGTTTACGACGCCGCGCTAAGAACGGATCCCCGTCGTAAGTCGAGGACTACCTGTATACTACTCAATAGCAAAGCATTGACAACGTATATCAAATATTTTTACGCAGTGCATCTACATCCAATACATATAATAAATGAAACAGAAACTCAAAATACGAAATACTTGTTACAGCTCCATATCAAGAAGAAATAACTACTTGTGAACATTCATGGTAGTTATGTCACGCTTGATACACCAACGATGGCGACAAGGAATGCATGAGCTGCAATTCACAGCAACTAACCCTTGCGGACTGATGGTAAACATGTCAGCATGGGATGCATTAATGTCACCTCTCATTGAAATCAGCTTCCTTTTACACATCACTTACTGTTTACAAAGCGAAGGCTAAGTGATCCTGAATGTGTTTCTAAGATTTGCTGGTTCACGTGTGCGCGCGCGCATGACCACGAGAAAGTGAGAGCTCGTGCCGGTTCGCTTTCTTTCGTTGAGACTTTCATGTTTATTGCAACATTCAAAGTATTTTTTTCAGTAATTGGAGAGACGTACAACTTGTAACTCCTGCACATGTAATGTGCAGTTCTGTAACTTCTGTTACCTGTGTAACAGCAAAGTAATGTAAAAAGATGGTGTCACCTCTTCGCCCACCAAGCCGGTGCCAGCTGCAACGTCCAGAATCTTCACTGCCTCCCTTGTTTCGGGTGGGTACAGGTCTGCCAGAGTAGCAGCTGTCGTCCTGGGACCATTGTAGTCAAACGCCGTCAGGTACTGTCCACAGGAAACAGACGACCATTGCGTCGTGCAAAGCAAGAATACAGACACACACAGGCAGAGAGAAGCAGAGTGACAAAAAATAAAAAGAGAATACAAACAGTTATTCCATAGAGTCATAATCTTTGGACGGGCTGTACACAAATATAACGAAAAAACCAAAAACACAATATCAGATTTAAAATACTCATAATTTTTTTCTAATTGAGAAATTTTTCAACAAAACTCCACCAGCCAAATCAATGTTGCAACCAGAAAAGGTGAAGCGCGTGGAGTATTATTATAGTATTTACAGACAATAATTTATTAACTTAAGCTTTACGGATGCGAGCAGCACAGTACATGAATTTTTTTAATCATTATTTGAATAAAATGTATATAAAATTTTTATGTGTATTTCTGGTGGAGGAAGAGGTGGCCCCAAACCGACACAATCGCCCTTTAAAACATGCGTTAGAGCTCGGCAAGATGTATTAATGTTCCATAAACATGTCTTTGCTTCTTGGTTTAAGTTCTAGTAGGGCGCAGCTTTTTTCTTTAATAATATATTAAAGCTTAAACAGGGTACTACTTCTCAAAATCTCGTCTTCCCCTTCCGTTCGGGAGAAGCCTACACTGTACAGAAAGAGGTCAAAACCACAAGCACGAAGAATGTCCGTGAATACGTTTACGTTGTCAAGGATACAGCCAGTGAGGTGAGGACACAGGCAGTGAGCTGAGATCACATGTTCATTAGGCGGGTCTGTGGACAAACCTCCATCTGTGCATGGTTTCAAAGGATTAGTGTGGGAGAATTTAAGAGACTAGAGTGGGTGGGGCTATCATGTCAACTAATAGATCGACCGGCTGCTCTTCTTTAAATCCCGAACAAATGCTCTGTGAGGACGAGAAAAGATGGTAAGACAAGACAAGGCCTTATATACACACATTTAATATAGATCATACACATATACACTGACTTACAACTTCATACATGTCGCTGGTTGCGCTGTAGTGCTCGATGCTATTTCTAGCTCCCAACCCCGGCATGAGATATTTGTTTATGGCTTCTTGTGCTTCTGCCACCAGGCCGGAGGAATTTTCTTCTGTCAGCATGCTCATGTCTTCCTGAACTTAGTGTCTAGGAGATTCAACGATTCCCATAACACATAAATGTACACAGACATGGCAGCCATGCGAGACAGAAAGAGAAAGAGAATAAAAGAAGGAAGCATTTACACTTTTATGAACTGTCTCAGTCAGTTGCTTCTGTACAATTTATATTTATACTGTAAAATTCTTTCTGTCTCACCCACCACCCACCCCACACACACACTATTTAAGTTTCTTCGCCGCTAGGAAAATATGACAAGTATCCCCCTCCTCCCCCTGCCTAAGGGGAAGTAATTATGCAATGGCGAACGGAATTGTATTCACACAGTTCACTCACCCACCGTTTTTATTCCCCAATTCCTGTGAGTGGTGCCGGTGACAGCTGGTCTTCACCTATCGTGGTAAGACAAACAGTATTGGTGGTAGAGAAGGGGTGATGATGAGTAATTAGCAAAATATCCTTCGTGTCACATCTATGTGATGACCTTGATATAATGTGCACCGACAGGGAGCATGGAGTAAAAACCAAGATGGTGCTGCTGCTGACACTGACTTCAA
Organism: Pomacea maculata; assembly: GCA_004794325.1. Taxonomy (NCBI): domain Eukaryota; kingdom Metazoa; phylum Mollusca; class Gastropoda; order Architaenioglossa; family Ampullariidae; genus Pomacea; species Pomacea maculata. The sequence continues at coordinate 784,374 of SRHC01002267.1, forward strand.
AGTATATTTCAAACAGATAAGTGAAGGGAATTACCTGTCAGTTCTATGACCGCGTCGGAACAGACCTACTGGCACACAAACGGTGAAACTCGCGATGGGGTCACGAGACCGAGATAAGACTTCTAGGGTCACGTGCCATGGGTCAAGGTTCAAGATTTGCTTGTTTATGTGACGTCAGACATCAATGGCTGATCGCCTCTCGCTAACCAAAGACCTACGCTCGTGTCTTCGTAATAATTTGCACGATGGAGCGTTTCTTGATGATTAGCACTGTCCTCTGTGAGGAATAATAATAATAATCTACATGTATGAGAGATTCGGAAATAACGTAGTAGTAACAATGATGATTGTGAGAGTGAATGGCAGTCATAGCGGGAGTGAACAGCTCTGTAACATGAGGTACGGATAGGCCTGGGACCCCTTTAAGATGAGACAAAATTTTATTTTGCATTATTTGTATGTTATTAAATTCTTAAGTCTTTTGTTCGAGAAGGAGCTGGTAGCCGTGCTGCGTGATTTGTAAGTGTCTGGTGTGTGGACATGGTTACCCTGAATTAAGTTAACATGAATAGTAAGAATTACCTCATAACTGTCACTCACGTGACCAGATTCCCCGGGGTTGATGTTTCGTGTTAGATGAGAAAACGCAGGAGCATTGCAACAATATAATTTTGGAAAAGCAAACTTATTTTAATCTTCTGTATGCCATTATTATTTTATTTATTTCGTTTGTTTACTCAAGGACGCCTACGTCCTATGAACCTACATCTACAAGGGTGCCCAGTCACCGTGGTCTACGTCCATAAGCCGTCTTGTCTTATAACCGGGTCCGAACCTACCTGATCCATATATTAAATGTAACTTTGAAAAAAAACACAAGAACAAACTGACCTACTATTCTACCGCGACGAAACGTAGACAGACGTCTGGCACACACCACCATCATAATATAGTTATGATGATCATCACATCGTCTGCGAAATATTCACCCGCTTGTAAGCAAAGTGCACAGGGCTCCTGCGTGACCAGGGATCACGAGGCCATGCGAATAATGTACCTAGCCACTCGGAATAAGGTTAGCGAAGGGGGTTTAAACTTTAAAAGTGGTTGGTCTTTAGTAATTTCGTTTCTTATTAACATCAAACTGCACAAATGAATAGAAAACAAAAAGAGAACTGATGGTATCAAAGCATATTATTCACTTTTAAAGCACCTAGACAGTAACCACACGTCTACTAATAGTTCTCTCCTTTCCTTACACTCTTTTCCACTTCAAAATTCTTTTCTGATCACACACTAACCATTGTAGCATGCATGCCTTCTCAGCTGCTGGTATGGTTGGCAAGTACTTTTGTTCATGCCATAGATGACAGAAAATGAAACATCTCTGACCTGTGAAATACAACAAAACCTCTAATGCTGAGAGGATATCACAGTCCACAGTGCCCAAACAGAGATGATTAATATTCAATCGTAATGCGACACAGTATTGATCAATCAAATGTTTGTGAATGATATATGGTCAGCTTTATGTAAATGATGTCAATACGAAATGAAGGGGATTGAACTTCAAATATTTAAAACAGAACAGTTAAGTTAATGTTAAAGCAAATCAAGAAAATGTTAAAAAAATAAAGTCAAATAAAATATTACAATGTTTTCGCAACATGGTCTGCAAATGCTAGCTATCTTTTTCCACACAACTTTTAAGATGATGTCTTTTCTATGTGCTTTTACAATAATGACTATTATGCTTCTTTGAAAACAAGTCAATGTAAACAATTCGGCAACACACAAAACCTTTTTCTTCATTCCTTCACTAAGGTTTAAAAATAAAATCCTTGAAATTTCAATCTACTTCGAGGAGTCAAGTTTCAGAATGTCAACAAATTTCTGTTTACTTTTGTCAATGATCACAAAAGCTTTGCTCCATCAGAGCAATCATTCTGACAAAGAAACCATGTGCTGTTCACACTTTTTTCAAAACACAATCACACACAATGTTATCATGTAATTTTTGCATAAAAAAGGTGCATCATTTCAAGCCAGACATCTCCATTCATATGCAGCATGCAAAAAAATAAATATACATTTGTATATATTATATGCTCAACATTTTTTACTGACTACAAACATTTCCCTGTTGCTATTTTTTTATGTCGGACAGAAGCACATGTCTGTTGCTACCGACAACAAAAGGAAATGCCTTTCTCGAAAAGTCAGCTCGAAAGTATAATGAGAGGAACAGAATTTATGTTACAGTGGACTTTTATGTATAAATGACCCAACAAACTTACTGGTGTCATAGTCGGCAAGCAAATCAGATTATATATAATTAGCTAAACATTGACTTCGCAGACTCGGTAAAGTCACTCAAAATTCGATAAAGAAAGTTTTGTCTGCATTCTACAAGCTGTCATGAATTTCAATAAAGAAATAAGATTTAACAAACTCATCTACACAGTAGCTGTTGTTGACAATGAAACTCAACCATGAAAATTAGAAAAATATATTGTCCTAGGATAAGACTTTCTTTTAAACTTATATTTATAATTAAATTTCGGGATTTTGTAAAACTCTCCTATTTTAATTGATCTCTTTGTATAAGCAGTATCTGAAACTTTTATTTAGGAAAAAACACAATTTATTTCCTAATATCCCTGCCCTACTGAATGACATTCTAGTAAACAATCTGTGCAACAAACATTAACATGAACAAACTAGCAAAATAAAAAAGGAATAACACTTTATTTAAGGAACCAGTGAGATTAGTTTAAAAGCACATGCAGGAAACTAAAAAGAAAATTCTTTAACACCATAAATGTTTGTTCTCATTTATGAAAATATTTAGTTACAAAACCACTATCGTGGCCTAACACTGAAACACATTTGTACAGTTTCATACTGAAAAAGATTGAGCGTGGTTTCACCACAGCGATATCACACGAAGAATAAAACCTCATACCTCCCAGTGTGCTATGAAGAAGAAAATAAAAAACACTTGCTATAAATATAAGAACAAGGTGCCAGAAAAATTGTCCAGTCCCTCGCTGGACAAATGTAGCCGCTAGGGTAAGGGAGGTAAACTGGCGCTTTATGTTGATGCTATCAACTAAAGTTTGATCTTGACAAAGCAGCCTGTTACACAGGGGCCACATGCAGAGACGATAAGATCTAAACCCTGGACAGCCAGTCCTCATTGTATTGGTGACAGGCACTAACCATTCTGACACCAGACTACCTAGGCCAGTTGATAAACTGAATTTTTAATTTAAACTCATTTAAGAACAGTAAATACATTTTCATGAATTGTGATGACTTATCTGACTAAAGAAAGCAAGGTTTTGGGAAACTATTTTGTCATATTAATTCTTAATAAAGTTTGCATCCAACTTTTAGCACAGCCATCAACATTCACTGAACCTTTAAGATTTTCTGCCATCTTTTAATCATTTACTTTCACAATATAAGCACCTTTCAATCTGCTTAACAATGAAGATAATTGTTATTACGTATACGACCTTGTACTGTCAGATGCAGACAATGCATAAGGATTTCAACAAAATTTGTTGACCTGAGTACTGATTTTTATAGCTTTATTGCACATATTTTCACCAAGGAATCGCCAGCAAACAGGGACAATGGCATCTGGAAAAGGTCTAATGCAAAGTTATGATCCCTGCTAAGCTGCTCACAGTCAATGTATGCAACTCATCTTGCAACTTGAGTGTTCTCTCCCTAGCACTGGGTGTTTTCTCTTAACATTTCAGGCTCAATGCCTTACACTAAATGACATGCAAACACAGTCTACCATGACTACCTCAGTCTCTCTCTTTCTTGATCTGTAGACTGTGTGATGGGATGACACCCTCTCTAGCTGGCACAGGAATGGAGTCTGAAGGTGGTGGGATGATGTCACGGGCAGAATACTCTTTTAGCTCCTTTTCATAGCGTTCTTTCTCCTGCTCATAAAGTTCAAAGTACAGCTGGAACATATATACAAAATGATTCAAATGATCCATGACTTATCAACATTTTTTAATTTGTCATATCTACCTTGAACATTTTAACAAACTCAAAAGTTTTTAACATTTAAGATTACTTAGCAACATTTGTCATAATCAAAGCAAAGTATTGCATCTCCAATATGGAACTAACTTGTGCTTATTTTGACAACTTTTTTTATAGCAGATAAATTACAACCTTTTTGTCATCTTGCGAGAGATTATTCCACTGCTGTGCCAGTCTTCGAGTCATTTCATGGTGGGCTATCTCTTGTTTATGTTCCTGAGCAGACATAAAACACTGGTCACCATTACTTCCAAATTTTAAGGACAGCAAGTGCTCTCCGGTGGCAGTAATTTCATTTGCTTACAAAGTAATAATGAGATTTAAAAACTGATGGATAAATATAAGATTCCAGCAGAAACAAAATTAGTAGTATGTACTTCCCAAAGACTGAAGAGGCTCTTGTGAAATATACATGTAAACTGAGGACAGTCCAAAAAGAATATTTAAAATCAAAAGAACATTTTGTACAAAAATCACCATTTTTTTTCATATGATACAATAGCTGGGCAATCTCTGATTCACGCAGCACATTATTGTTTCCATACTATAAAATTTTACACACACACACACCCTTTCCCCCAACCCCACACATTCTATGAATACCACCCAAAACCAAAATGTAGCAGGCATCCTCAGTTCACCATGATCCAGCATATGGCATTTTCAAAGCCTGCACTAACTCAAACCCAATCTAACCTTGAAAACAACACTGACCTAACCCAAATCTCCACTGCTCAACATTCTTGGATTCTAAAAAGTACATAAACAAACACATGCATGCACTCACACACAAAAGGATAAAGAAATAAAAGGAGGATAAAGATTACCCTTAAATATTCTTCTTGTATAGCTGGTCTGCGCTGCTGGCAAAACATAAGAAAAGCATTAGCAGGCTTCTTTGGGGCACTGGGATCTTTGTCCTTCTCTGTTTTCACTTTCTTGTTCTTATTTGCACTTGATACAACACTTGCTGCTACATTGGCCAGGGTACTGTCCCCGAGTCCATGAGCCACAAGCAGAGGCTGAATTGCAGACAGTGCAGAATGCCGATCTCCAAGACCAAGCCAGGATGATCCCTCTCCATCATCACTACTTGCACCACAGGGATAGGGTGGTGGCGGACGTAGACAGTTGAACAGTTCATCCTCCTGTTCAGCAGTTTAGAAATCAAAAGATTTTTTAAATGAAATGAATTATAAAATATATTTAGTGTGGCAGACTTTTTGAACCAGGTCTAAAATAACAATATAAACAATTGCTGGCACAGATCACATTAATTCACAAAAAGCTTTGCAATTCCAATGTATTCTATCAGTTCCATGCATGATACATAGGCTAAAAGAGGATATTCAATGATTATTCAATGAACTGATCACTGATCAAAAGGAGCCTAATTCATTCTTCTTACCTCCCACATGACAGGAACTTGTGCTTCTCGAAATCCATCTCCATATTCGTCCAGTCGACTAATGAGGTACCTGTGAAAAGTTGAAAACCAAATTTGATATGACATTACTACTACATATTACAAATAGCATACACAACAATGCAAAACTTGAAGTGTCGCACACTTGATATTAATTTTTTCAGACCATGAAAGTATTATAAACAACTAAAATCGTAAATCACAAGCAATAATGCAACAAGAATAATAGACATATAACAAATCAAGACACAAGTATCATAGACATAAAGAGTGGACAGTAATACCTTCGGTCTCTCTTGTAACGTTTGATTAACTTCTTGACATGCTGAACTCTGTTAACTAGTTTTTCGTTTGCCTACAACAAATAAAAGGCATAAAAATCAATATTTGCCCAAATATTTGAATCCACATGCAGATTTGTGCACTTTACATGTAAATGCATTTAATGATTTGTACAATGACACAAACACCAAACCTTAAATAAGTGAAATACTTTTATACATAAGCTGCAAAGAATTTGTATTAAAAAATAATTCAAAGAACATGTGAACATCAAAGACAAAGAATCAAATGACAGCCCAATGAATGATGCTGAAAGCAAGAACAAATGCTAATAAAGTTCAGAAAGCCATTAGAAACATCAAGTAATGTTGATATAAATCACTGGACCATGGACAAGAGATAATTTTTTTTTAAAGTGTTCTTTATATGCAAGGAAGAAGAATGCTGCATATCTATATTGCTTCAACGATGTATGGCTCTTCTGGTAATATCTCATGTTAATGCTTCTTGTGTCATCTGTGATCAATTTGTCTTTTGGCCATGGGACGACTAGACTTTTCAGTCTTGGGATGAAATGGTATTACCTGGGACAAAATGGTCATAGCTGGGACAAAGAGACAAGCTGTGGGGCAAAATAACAGGCCTCTTTCTCATGAACAAAGTCTCCCAGATTGGAATGCGCTAAAGCTTCTTATAGGCTACCAAAATTAAATGGCAATCAGACTGCAGTGTTCACTGGATACAGAATTTGTCAAGAAGACCATGTGGTTAAGAAGAGTTTTTTTTTTTTTTTAAAGTGCACAACGAGAAAGCCTTGTCTCAGGAAAAAGTAGTTTAAATTAGTGTATCAGAGTATGTTTTAATAAACCTTAAAACTTTTTAATTACTATATGGCGCAAGAAGAACGTATAACAAAAACAAACACATCCGTACAAGAATTTTTGTAAGCTTGGGGGTTGAAATGGAATTCAAAAGATCCGTTCTCTCTAGAACACAGAAGTTTTATAGCTTGCATAAATTAAACAAAATCTGTTTTAATTCAAAAGCGAAGCAGCAGCAACTTAAAGCAGTGAGGTTAAAGCTGTATACGGTCATCGTGTTAACGAGATCTGAAGATAAATGACTTTTATTCCGAGACAGGTCTCTACCGACTAGCAACCTAGCCTCGCTCTTAAAAGTTTTCAAAGGTCACAGTTTTCCTAAATGTTTACATGTCTAAAGAGTATCTCGTAACGAATTACCTGTTGCAACTGTTCACATCTTTTCCGAAGCGAAAAATATTTGTTAAGAAAGGCATTTGCCTGAGAAATGCAACCTAACTGTGCTTCGATGGTTTCCGACATTTTTGTTTGAGATCGCAAACGAGGCTTGGAATGGCGGCGCGTTACCTCCCTTGGCCTGTGGCCGCGAGGGCAACGCTTCACGCCGCGTGCTGTTGGCGAGGATAGTAAATCTTGACAGCTAAACACGAAAATAATAATAAAAACAAAACTGAAAACGTCAACGCAGAAGATCAAAAAGTTATATGTAAGAGATACAAGTAATAATCATTATCCTTGGTGTCATATTTATTGTTACGATATCAAAAATATTCTGGCAGTGTTCTTTGGAACAACTTACCATCGGAACTCCTTTGGAATCCAGTCTGTACAATTTCAAAGTGGCACTCCTACAACACCTTTTCCAAACCCCTTGGTTACCTAGCTACAGAGGCTTAAATCCTACCCTATTAATATTACTATTACTATTACTAATACTATTGCTATTACTATTACCTATTATAATAATCTATAACTTTAACCAACAAAACAAACATATGTACCACATGTTAAAAAAATCATAACTTTTGCTTATTCTGTTACCCTAGTAAATAAAGATGGGTTAGTCATTTGTCCAAAGGTATACTAACCTAAATTAATTTGATCGAAAGTTTCTGTCATTGCAAAAAAATTAAAATTTTTACTGTTGATGGTTGAACAAAAGCCGATGAAGATACATAAATTACAGCTAGCTAGTATAGCTAACAGGGGCAAAAATGTTGTAGATTATTTCCTTTGCTCAGGAACGACATTTGACCTTATATCAAAAACGCATGTGGATGATAACGAATCAGACCACTTTTCCATTATCATTCTGTTAAAAGATCTACTTAGGCACTGTAACGATAATACCACTAGAATCTAGAAGATAAGGCTAGATTTTCGTGGGAACACACACATACACACGCACCAATTCACACACACAACCACCCCATATCCATCCCTCACACACACACACAGCCATACCGACACACACACAGAGTCATACCGACACACACACACACACACAGCCATACTGACACACATATACACACACAAAACCATCCCTATTCCCCTCCTCCCCACTACACACACACACAGCCCAACCCCCATACACACAGCCATACCCACACACACACAAACCATCCCTATTCCCCCTCACACACACATAACAAGATCTGTGGACAGATGGATAGAAATAAAAATCCAACATTAGTAGAGAGTTAGCTTGACTTCGAGATGCGCACCATGAACAGCCAGCTTTTACCCATTGGTGTGTGCACGTACTACAGATTACACGCCGAACACCCAAATGAAGATAAATGTAGAACGAAAACATTTTGCTCAGCACGGCAGACCGGAAATTATTCCAACGGTAGCCACCTCCCTGCCTAGTGGCTACTACGGGGGCATAAGCTATAGTTGCCAATTACCGTAAGGGGACTGCAGCGGGAAGACAACAAGAGAGTCATCACAGCTGATGCTCCACCCCCAACCTTCCCGCTGTACGGATTGCTACAACTGGGATTTCTGAACGATACATTAACATCCCTGTACTGTAGGATCACTTTATTCGCGCCATGCTGCTTGTTATTATTGGTCAGCACTGTCACAAAAATTATTAATGTCGTCCATATGTATATATGCATCATATTTACAAACATCTGCTATGAAATGCTGTGAGCAACTACAGAGACATAATACGAATTAATAGGATGTTTATGTGATACACGTATTATGTCCAGACCTTTGGTGAGTCAGTTTCACAAAGTATTTATTAAAATGAACACTATATAGAATGCATATATATATATTTAACTCGCTTACATTCTATAATAATGTCAACACAAGCTGAACAGTATCTTGAGGTCACTCATTTGTGCGATGCATCAAATGGTATCACGGGCTTGTGTGCTGAGTCGTTGCACCCTTTGAGGACTGTGATGAGGCTGACTGCTCTGTATTTCACCATGGATGTACACAACCCTTCAGCAGAGCGGTGCTGGGTAGTAGACCTTAACCCAGTGGATCTTCAGAAATTGCAAGCAAACCGCTGTTGTCATAGAGTATCCGGCAATTTTCAGGTCAGTAGTGAGTGTGCTTGCTTTTAAAAAAGAAATCTCTTATTCATAGATATATTGTGTTCATATTAATAAGTATGCGTTGCTTGACGCTGTTTGTGTGTCCGTGAGTGTGTGGTATAGCTCTAAGTAGCTCATGGTATGAGTGGTGTCTCTTTCTCTCTGCATGCGCGTGTGCGCGTGCGTACATGTGTGTGTGTTTTCTGAAATTGATGGAGATAGTGCTGGGTACTTCCCCACTCCTACGCTCGCATCCATCTACTTACAATTTTATATTTGTTATGCTTAGCCTGGTAGAGTGAATCGCAGATAGCCTGCATGTTACATGATGGGATTTACAATCATCATCATCATCGTCGTCGTCATTTTACTCATTCCTTTAAGGACTTTTTCTTTCTATTCTTTAATTTCTTTCAGCTTTTTCTTTCTTTCTTTAGTGTTTTCTTTCTCTCGTTTCTTCGCTGATTTTGTTTTCAGTTATTCTTGTTTGTCGTTCGACTGCTACTTTAATATAAAAGATGAGAAACAATTTTGATATACATATTTTTACAAATTAATTTTAAACGGAATTTAAATTAACTTTTTTTTATACCTTTACAAGGTTTGTAGCAAGGATAGGTTCGGCTTTGTTGACAGTCTGTCGGAGTGTGACTGGCAGTAAAGGGTAGGGGGAGACAAGAGCCACGGTGGCATCAATCACCTGACGGCGTTTACACCGAGATTTCATCTCCATTTTGTCAGCAGCCAGACAGAGAACGAGGTCAAAGATTGGAGCAATAAAGGTCAGAAGCGATCAACAAAAGGTCACCGGGATTGGAAAATCGCTGTAACTCCACGCGAGTGACGGTCGCTTGACGTGATGGGGTGTGCAGTTAGCACGACTTAGGGTCACCCTCCGAGTTCAACTTGTGTCATATAAATCATTGGTGAGCTGTTTATTCTTCTTTTGCCTTCTCTCTCTCTCATCTTTTTGTCTTTGTGATCTTGTGATCTTTGTGAACTGGTGTTACTTTCAACATTACTTATTGACTTATTGTTGAATACGAGTGACTGGACAACTATCTGCTAGAACCTTTGTATCACCGTCTCTCTGTGTTTCATAAATTTGTGTGGGCATCATAGCGCATATACATATACGTACACACAGGAAAGGAGAGGAAGGGAGAGAGAGAGAGGAAAAGTGCATTCTAATTATATTTGCAGAGTGCAGGCGACTCATACAATACGATGGCTACGACAAGTCACAGTGCACCCCTCTGCATCAGACATTTTTTCCTCCTATTCGTCATCACTGTGACGAGCGTCGATGGTGCCAGCACGTGTCCAGACTTTCAGGAAACCGCAGACCTGTGTTTAGACGGGTCAGGGTCAGATGACGGCCCAGGTGACGTCCGAGTGGAGGCCAATGACGTCAGAGCAATCTGTCGCCTGGATCAACTGATGACGTGGTTCTCTCCCAGCGCGGACCACCAGACGATGGCCTACAGAATGATACAGTCGTGCGCTAAAGCTAAGGACACCACCAACAGTGATGCAGAGTAAACTACAGGAATTTTTCGTCTCGATATTATTAATTTTATCTAATCCCCTTTGTACTGTTACATCTGAGACAGTTTAAAGTTAATCTAGATAATTTGACAGCAGGTATGCTGAGCTAAAGTATAGATAACACAGGATAGAGATCGTGTATGTCTAAATCCTAAGGTACTGATGAAGTCATTTATTATCTTAATTTTAAAGTGAATTTGCAACTACCATTACTACTTAAAAAACTTTTTGAAAAGTGTATTAAATGTTTCTACGCAGGTGCGAGAAGGTTGACTTAAATGACATCGTCACGGAGCTAGTGTCCTTACTTCCGGTAACCTCTGTGACGTCAAACATGACCTATTACAACAGTTACTGTTTTTGGTGCTCGTCTGACCCGGGGCCAGGGCTCATCTGGTCTCTGAACATCAGCTGCTCTCAGTGGCTGGCGCTGCAGTCTTCCAGATCGGAGCAAGACTTGATCGTCACTGCGATGAAATCTCCATTTTGCTGGATACGTCTTCAGGTTAAAAAAAAAAACTTGTTCTTCACTTGTATAACTTGACATTGTTCCACACATATAAACGGTTAGCAGGGTTAGCTGGCCTAAAGCGCCCGTGTCTGTGGTCTTCATTCTCTCTTTTGGGTTGTCTGTGGCCATTCTTTTGTCTTTAAGCCTGATTTCTGTCGTTTCCTTGTTTGACCCTTAAAATCTCTGTGGCGGCAACGGTGAGGACTATCTGTCCCGGGTTCAACTCTCGTCTCGGGCACGCTGTTCTTTCTCTGCATGAGGCAAATTTTTCATAGACTCCTGCCCAATCTGGCTAGGATCAGGCAAACACTCCTACTCTCACACATATCTATATATATATATAAACACTGCTTTTTTGTTAAGATTGGTCTATATAGTAAATCTGTGAAATTTCTTGGATCTGTACAATAAGAACAAAGTTTAGTCATTATAATGACTGTCTTCTAATTATCTATTTATCAGATTTTTTCGAAGCCTAAATCATTCCTTGACACTCACATATCCACATTTCTTCTTCGTATATATTTTACTTTATATTTGCTCGATTTAGCCACCACCAGGAGTGTTCCCAGAAACCTGCATAAAACGTGGGCTGACATCAACACAGCCAACAGCTTCGGACATCAGCATACAGTCAGATAACAGCACACAAAATGACACCCAGGAGCAGAGTACCGCGCCATCTGCTCTGTCCATCCTGCTCAACTTTAGGGACAAAGGTGCTTATGAGGCTACAGGACAAGCTAGCGGCGGAGGTCAAAGAGCGGAAGGACACGTCTATCAAAGGTCGCCTGTCTGCTCTAATGACGAGTTTCACGAAACAATTACGGTAGGTGATGCTAAAGGTTGTCATCAGCTGCCAGCGCTCCAAGCTTGCATTTTATTTTTTTTTCATAAAGGGAAGCAACCATAATTTGCCCAGATGAAATCTTTTAATAGTTACCTCCCATTAGTGTGTGCGTGTGTGGTTGATGGGCGAGGGGAGGTTAAGTGGTGTGTAGTTACAAGACAGTCTAAATAATATCATATCTGTATCAATAACAAATATAGTATGATTAGTTTCGTTACACCTCGCTACTGTAGCTGTTTCCAAGTACCAAAACCGACTTGAAGTGAAAATAAAAGTTGAGATAAAGTGTTCAAATGACTGGAACGTCCATTATCTTCCTTTTCTACATTAGGATATTACTTTAAACAAATCTTCGCTATAACAGTTTTGAAACGAACCTAAAATTAAAATTATTTTCTGAACACTTGTTGGAGTAGACACCTGCTAATTTTGGCATAATTGCGGTTTCTCTGTGCAGAATCGATGCATGCGGCTGAAGTGCACTTTCGGCAAAAGACTCCGCAATCAGAGATGCCAACCATTCGTCCAGCGAGCCAAGGGGCTCGCCTATCAAGTCGCTCTTTCCATCGACGTGTTTGTCACGAGGCCTAACGATGAGAACCGTTATCTAAATTTACCTCTGACGTCACAGGCGACTCTGGAAGAGGTTGTGGACGTTACTCTTCGCGACAGATTATCTCTCCTGCACTCCGAGGCATACGTCTTCACGGGTGTGGTTGTTGAAGACGTCGGCGGATACGCACCGTCGGCAGCTGATGTTTTGATTGACAAAGAGGAGGACGATGTCTTGCACGCTCTGGAGGACAAGATCGAGAAGCAAGCTGCAAGTATCACCCGTAGCTTCGCAAGACTTTCTAGCCAGGGAGAAGACTATGAGAATAACACTTCATTCTGGGGTCGAGTGGAACTTCGGGTAAATTTTATCGTCACGTCGGAGGCAGAGGTCGAGGAGGTGGAGCTGGCGGCCCTGGGCCTGGCCCACAACGAACTTTACGTCAAGTGCAACGAAAGTTACCTGCGCATCTCATCCAAAATTTCGAAGAAGCACTCAGACTTCGCACACTCAGGAAAAGCTACCGTGGAGAGCAGGTCGTTTCGGACTGTTGCTCATCATCCAGACTACGTCACTCTCCTTGACCTGCAAGACCGTGTCGACACGGTCGTCTCTCCTTTCCTCTTTTGTCCCTATCTGACGTTCTCGACAGGTGATTTTCAGATAAACGCGACGACCCAAGACACGGCGCAGATGCCAATGCTGAACCTAACTGTGAGCCTGGTGGAGGAAGGTGTGGAGGTGGACGGCTCCGGCAAGCTGCGGATATGCAGGGACACTTTTGTGGAAATCCTCGCAGCCAGCAACAGCGACAGAAGCTACGTCCCGCACTTTGTCAAGGATAGACGCGTGCCGCTGGTTCACAACCTGCAGAACTACATCTCGCTGGTCTGCGTGTCGGTCTCGTTGTTGGCCTTGTTTATCACGTTCACTACCTTGACCCTGAGGCCGGACCTGCGCAGTCTGCAGGGTCACAACGCCTTAGCCTTGTGTGCCAGCCTCTTTCTAGCTCAAAGCCTACTGCAGTTCGGCGCACGCCGCACGGAACATCCTGGCACCTGCGTGGCGCTGGGCATGGCCGTGCACTACTTCTGGCTCGCCACCGCGCTGTGGACGACTATTTGCTCTTTCCACTTGCATCACGTGGTCGCGGAACATTCCAGAGGCTCGACTAGGAAGGATTGCTGCAGCAGAAGATTCCTCGGCTACAGCCTCTTCGCCCAGGGAGTTCCGGCGGTCGTGGTGTCCGGAACGGCAGCGGCGTCAATCTTGATGTCAGACGGGCGTCAGGTGGGTTATGGGGGCGCCACCTGCTTCTTGTCCACGTCAGCTTCAGGGGCCATCACGCTTGCGTTTCCGGTCGGAGTTGTCATTCTTTTCAACGTGGCGCTGTTTGTTTGCACTGCTCGTTGCGAAGCAAGATCGGCAAGCCCCGAAGGTGCAAATCATCCCCGCATTCTAGATGAGAGAAAGAAACAGAAGCAGAAGACAGTAGCATGGCGCCCGAGCATGAATCTATGTTTGTGGCTGTCTCTGCTGACTGGACTTACCTGGATTCTAGAACTACTGGCGCAGGGTCTTGGCTCACAAGGGTTGTACCTCCTGTCCTCGATGGTCAACGGTTCTCAAGGCGTCCTCGTGGCATTATCTTACCTTGTCACTCGCCAGATGGCGCGGTTTTACTCCCAGGCGTTCTGCTCTCGCTGGCAGGGCTTCATCACCAGATCCATCCTGAGAACCCCCAGTGAAACCGGTGGCACAGTGTGCACAGTTTCCTCGGCTGATGGCCCCTGCTACATAGTGTGCACCCCCTATTTGATGCAGAGACATGACGAGCAGGGTTTAATCTAAATTTGTTTTTCTATTTTTTCTACAATTATGAGTTTAGAAAAGTTTTTTTTTCTTTTTGTAGTCGGGGTGGTGGTAGAGGACGGTGTTTTGTGGGGCTGAGGGGAGCTGAATTTCATAGTTATTTTTGCTCGGCCAGTAAACCACTTCATTGCATACCAGCTGACTTCATTATTTGTGGAGATAAGATTTGTTGTACTTTAACAAAGTGGTATTGTTTACCAGTCAAAGCATCCATGTAAACATACATTTTTTTTAATACTTTCTTCCACTCTCTCTCACAAACACACGTTCGCGCGTCTAAAAATAACCACAAACCCAGCCAGAATTATTCGATTCTTTTCATGCTCAGACAGTGGTAATGAAGTCGGAACAAAATTTGTGTCCATTCGAGGGAACTAAATATTTGAAGCAGAAACTGTCAATTACATTCGCATGCATTTCTCTCATTCTGTAGCAGACAGGACACTTTTACTTCAAAAATAGTATATTTATTGATCTTTTTCAGTAACTTCCGTTATAAATAGTCGACTTCAAGAATCAAGAAGACATCATTGTGTTCCGTATTTTTGTTAAAATGTACACATAGCTTTAATCATACCCTCTGACAAGTAAGTATTATGATTTGAAATCTTCATCATCAGTAAAAGAAAACTTTAAAAATAAACAATTGTTTCGTTCAAAATATTGCTCAAATGAGCTTAAGCATTAATTTTTGATCAACATGTTTACTGTTCTTACGGGTGTTCTCTGCCTAGAGATATAACTTGCAACCTGGTGTTCTTTTAGTCGTTTATACCGTTTTCTCTGTCAGTAGGCTGACAGCAATGAGCTTTAGAGAAAAATAACCCCAAAGGGTTGAGGCATTGAAATTATTTGAGCCACTCGTTGTGCACAGTCCGTCCTGTCTTTCAACACTTTGCAACTGACTTGTGACAGTCCTACAGGAGAGGAAATGCTATTGTATTTTATGAGAATGTATATCAGTACCATTTCCATTCAACTAGCTCCGTGCACCTGTCTCTAGTCATTTTCACCTGGAGACAGTGAAACGCCGAGAAAAATCCCAGACTTCAAAGGATTGTCAAATGCAAAACGTACTACTCAAAGCTGACTCGGAAAAAAACTGTCAAAAATACAGCTTGCAAACCAAACCCGACCTCAAAGCCTGTCAAATATACAATCTACATATCGTAGTTGACCTTAAATGCAGTCTAGCACAATTCATAACTTCAATGACTGAAAAGTACAGTTTACGAATCAAACCAGATATCTTCGAAGATCGAAAAGAATGGTTGCATGGAAACCCTGCTGATAACAACACGTATTCATCGTTAGACGACATCAAAACAGCATGTAGCGGGCAAGCTGGACTGTACCACGGTGACCCTTGCCCTTGTGACGCAGCAGCGCTGCCCTGTGTACCGTCTGAACACCAGCATTTTGTAAAACACTATTTCATAACACATTTTCTCCGGGCAAATGATGATATTAACGTAACACCACCTCACTGAACACCCATTTCGACAAAAACAAAGAAAGAGAAACAATAAATGGCATGAAAACTACAAAATTATGTTGAAGTTGAGCAGTAATAAAACGTGTTCCATTAACCTATGGCACCAACACTTAATACAACAGTTTGAGCGGTTAAACAGAAATACACGTCATCAAGGAACTCACATTTTAAAACAAAACCATTGGAGCTGTAGCAGCAACGACAACGTAGTTTTAACGGACAATGTAACAAACTCACTCGCTCGCTCACTGTAACTTCTCAGACTCCATATAACCATAGAGAGCGAAGACGAGGGCCATCTGACATCAGTATCAGTAAACAGGAACCGGAAAGAGATTGAAGATTGTTCATTTTTTTAACCGGAAGTCATCAAAATAATAGCTGCAAGAGGAATTGTATGATAAATCTAGATGTTTTCTAATGACAGAGGTCGGTTTTCATCTACAAGAGATATATCACATAATACACAAGTAGTGTCATCCTCTTGCACACTGTGATCAACATCATCACAATCATTATCGAGGGCGGTTTTCTTTTTCTTAGCCAGGATGATTCTTTCAACAAAAGAAAACCAAACCGGTAAATAATTTCTGTAATTCTGCTCAACAGTTTTGGACTAAAAATATACTCATCGCACTTTTCAAGGACAGGTATTGTTTTTTATCAAGAGCATCTCGCCAACAAATGAAACGATTCAGCTTGCGACTAGAAATTCATTCCTCACCAGTTCTTATTGGTGTCAGACCCTTCACTATTTAGTGTCAACAGCAGCTGTGTAAGGTCACTTGACTTTGTATAGCAGCTGTGACTTCCACTGCCGACTGTTTGCCTCCTGCTAGTGGTGACTGACTGGAATATCACGTGACCAGATTCCAGGCGCTCGGTGAAGAAAATGAAGCTGAGATTAAACTTTAAATAATAAATAAAAATGACGAAAATAAAATATTTACTTCCTTCTTCGAGCTCGAGTAGATCTGAGCTAATCTTACAAAAAGAGTTTCTGTTCCTCTAGCGGCTATACTGAGAGCAGACAGGAGAGATGTTCATTGGAGACAGTGGATGCGAGACCTTCACTAGTTTGAAGAGCTTGTTAGTGAAGACCTCAGACTAAAAGTAACACAGCAGTTAGGAAACAAGACATTTAGTCTTTGTTAGGCACTTTGTAATGCGGTCTGGCAGTAGATACAGATGTTTTTCCCAATCTGGTTTGGGTCCAAAAATGTGACCTACTATGCATGGACATACATATCTCACAATATATACAACATTCTCAACAGCTCGCTTAGTCGTGGGCTTCTTGTCCGTTCATTTGCACAAATAATGGCTTTTTTTAACTGCACAACACCGAACAATTAGTTCATTTCTGCTTAAAAAAAAAAAAAATTTTTGAACATAGTACTCAGCGTACACAAAAAAGCTGAATGCACTTCCATCCAGAAAATGTTGCTGGTCGAGCAGGTGAACATTGTATTTAAAGTAGTAGAAACACTACTGTCAACTCGTGTGCGTTTAATTATGTTTGTCGCACAACAGACACTGGACACATAGCACTCGACCAGTTGCCATGGAAACACAACCCATGGTCGACCAAAAGGTTTTGAGCTTGATGCACAGCTTTTCACATGTCCACCGTGTCAATCTAATTATTCCTCATGTGTTACATTAATTACTCAGAACCTTCAGTCACTTCTTTTTCTGCAACGGCATCAATGCCTCCCCCAAATGTTTTTAATCAGAAATCAGTCCTGTGCAAGTATGTAGGCATTAAGAACTGTTCATAACTTAACGACATGTATGTTTTAGTGCTAAAATGCTAACATGATGGGAACTGTATATTTGTCAACAACCCTTTACAGCCTTCCACTTACTATCTTTATTGCAGTGGAAGGATGTCATCTCAGTCAAACCAGCAGCTTAAAGCTAATTAAAATAATACTCTAATTGCCTTGATATATATATATTATTTAATTCAAACAATAATATTGAAACCAATGCATTGATACCGCAATCACAGTCTGACAGTCTGGTGGTCCATACTGTTCTCTATATGACATGTCTTACCGTGGACTGGCGCCAGTAGAGTGTGTCCACGAGTACACCGAAACATGCAGCTGATGGAGCTGACACAACAATAACACATGTAGCACACATCTTGCCAAGATGTGTAACGGGCACAAGACGACGACAGCGATGCCAAGCCCCATTACATTTCCAAGAAGGCAGAAAAGGCATGGAAGGTAGACTTCATAAAGTACAGAAGCGACACACATACATCAGCAGTTCCTTTTTGAAGAAGTTGGTGGGAGTAGGGGGCAAGTTTCTCGCAAAATTATTGTCACACAGAAAAACAGTTTGTGACTCGGCAAGACAGGCGAAAGACACGGGAAACTTCACGATGCTCGGCATGATGTGCGCAGTGTTTCATGCTTTTGCTATCAGACACAGGGTGTTAATGCACGTTTTGGCAAAAAGGAGGCTATTGTTTCAATACCAGTCTCTATCATCTTATTTGTCAGCTCTCTCTCTCTCTCATTCTCTCTCTCATTCTCTCTCTCATTCTCTCTCTCATTCTCTCTCACGTTCTATCAACTTGGTCGTTACTCAGTGCACATTCATTGTACTCTTCGTGCTGTGAGATACTGGTTTAAGTGCAACACCTGTATCCCTTAGCCTCCTAAATCTGGCTTATGAAATGGAAAAAAATCCTATATCAAAAACATGTTGAGCCTTAAACTCGGACTAGAAGCTATGTATATCATATTGAAAGATGTTAGATAACTTCGTATTTTCTAAAATTTGGTCAAACGGCGATGTAGGAAATGAAAAGATGTTTCTACGTATTTTTAAACACCTGCTTAATTATTTCAGACCAGATTGCATAAATAAGTTAGCTGACAGTGATAGATTTCAAGAATATTATTTACTCAACAGTATTCTATCTACAAAATAATAATCAGATATGAATAGTCCTGTAGCGCGCACTTTTTATATAATACGGATAATTTTTGTTCTGTTTTTATTGTACAATCCTGTACCAACAAATGACATCGTAATAAATATTCCATTTAATTTAGTTTTCACAAGCTCGTCTTTTTCTTTATCTGTCCAAACATTTTTTTGTACATAAGATATGTTCCGCTTGTTTCCACCACAAAATAAAGGATATGTGTTGTTTGTGTTTTGTTTTTGTTTTTGTTTTTATTTTTTTGTTTGTTTGGGGGTTTTTTTTGCGAGAATTGTTCAGCATTCACTGTCAGCTGTCGGTGTCAGACCTATGATCTCGTCCTGCTGACATGTTTAGCACGCAGTCGATTGGCCCGCCGTTAGCCCACGTGACCGACTGGCCTCTGTGACTGCGGTCCATTTCACAACTGCGCGTACGAGAGGCGGCCCGGCCGCAGGTCAAAGTGGTCCACATCCATCCCCACCCTTTCGATCATGCTGACCTCAGTGAGGCTGAGGGACTGGCGCTCGTCCCGACCTTTGCCCCTCCTCAGCTGCCCAGTCTTCCCCAGTAGGCTGATCAGGCCGTAGGTCAAGGACGGTGCGTGCTGCACGTGTGCCTTGCTGTCTGACGTCACAGACACGTCACTGAGGCTGACGGGCGACTCGCAATCGCAGGTGAGATCCGTGTATGATCCGCTGCTATCCGCCAACGTCGCAGTCGGAGTTTTGATGAGCCCCGCTTCAGCCAAACAGAGATCACGTGACATCTTCGCCGAATGCGCCATCACGGGTTCGCTGTTGCCTAGGCAACAAGGGCGGCCATCGAGGCTCCGAGGTTTCGGTACAACACTTCCATTGTCGAGGTCGATGTCCGGAAAGATGACTGTCGGCAAGCTCTTGGGCCTGAACCCAAGGAGAGAAGCTTTTCTGGTCACAGTGGAGGTATCGTTCCGAGGAGGGGCGTTTGGCGCGTCGCCATGGAAACTGCTGCGTTCGTGAACGTCAGCGATGGCCGTCTGCGAGCTATCCAGTGCCTGGCAGTGGTGGTGGTCTTCTGACGATGTCCTAGCCGAGCCGAAAGGATCTGCTCCATCGCTGCTAGGCAGACACAGCAATGGAACTATAAAATAATTAGGATATGAACCCCAGCCATCACTTCTACCACCACTATCCACTACTACAAGCTCGGGTATAAGCAAACGGTATACTATAGCTAACCCAGTGGTAAGCTCTGTTCTAAAATTTGTGTTTTCGGAAAAGTTTCTGGTCCGTAACATTCATCTCTCTCTCTTATATTTTATGCACACGCACGCTCACACAGACGCACAAATCTCTAGTTGAAAATGGAATTTGGCATTTATCTTTAGGAGGAAATGGCATTTGCAACTCCTACTGAGTCATGCTCGCCCAGTTCTAGCTAAGTGTGTTGACAGGATGTCTCATGACAGGTGGCTTCAGTCCAAGAGCTCTTGCACACGAAGTGCCTTTGCTCTGACCATATGCCTAAAGGTTATCAGTTGGAACTCAATGAGCTGAGCCAGCATTTAGCGAAGCTTCCAACTTGTTTCCTTCGACGACGAAATCTGTCGATGGGCGAAGGTCAAAACGGCTGATAAACTGGCCTACATCACAGATATAGCAGGGTCATCGTTTTATGTTATTAGCGCTGATGACATTATTTCAGCTCGCACAATCCAACGCGCGTGCGCACGCACACACCCCTACACACAGATACACTATCTCCTTGCCCAGAAAAAAATTCGTCAAATGTAGTGGGCATCGAGCCGTCCCTTTTCTGGCGTGATGAAACCCTCCTTTATATTATTGACATTGTTTGAGTCAATTTATATCACTGACACTTTTGAGACAATTTATATTATTGGCATTCTTTGAGTCTCTCCTAAGAATTCTTTCTTTTACAGTAGCGCCTTCACTACAACAATATGTGCTGTATTACAAGTGGCAGACCATGTTACAATAGTAAAAGAAATATTGAAAGTAGCAGAGATGCCACACTAGTGCTATCTCTATTCGCAAGAATTTGACACGTTACTGGATTTTTACCTACAAAACAAAAAGTGGTTTGCTGATAACCTCACTAACACCAATCAACACGTGATTGTCATCTACGGATACGTGATTAGAAGACGTAGCAGAAGAGGACATTGATACCCTGTTGCTGATGGCTCGGATTATGGTTCCTTAATCTTATGGCTGTAGACGCATTGAACTGAGTGGTTCATCCTGTCTAGGACTGTTTAC
Source organism: Pomacea maculata (assembly GCA_004794325.1). Taxonomy (NCBI): domain Eukaryota; kingdom Metazoa; phylum Mollusca; class Gastropoda; order Architaenioglossa; family Ampullariidae; genus Pomacea; species Pomacea maculata. The sequence continues at coordinate 805,569 of SRHC01002267.1, forward strand.
ACTATATATTTTTGATTGATATATCGGGTACCCCGATGCTGGGTAATCATAAACCTCCAATCTTTCCCACGAGAAAACTTACGTGGACTCTGCGTCGTGGTGGTAGTAGTCCTCACTGACGGCGATGTTGAGGTCAATGTAGGACTCGGTGACCTCTAGTGACCTTTCTAGCTTGGTGCGCAGCTCGGTGAAGGAGGGTCGGTCTTCGGGCTTGGGGTGCCAGCAGGACAGCATCATCTTGTAGCTGCCAGCACACAAGGATGGCACTAGTACAGCAGCACCCACCACCACCACTTCACGCGTTCTCAACAGTCGCATTCATTCAGTGGGTGGGAATTAGCAGAAGGAAAGGTAAGCAGAAAATGCAGACAGACAAGTGGAGGGGAATGAAGCAAACGAGTATTTAAGAGAGGTCTTAGTGTATTATATGAATGATTAATTTTAAGAATAAGTGCGTCTACATTTACACAATGGCTGGTGCTTTTTTCTTAAATGAAAAAAAAATGTGCTCTAGCGAAAGCCTTACAGGCAAAGAGATCACAAAAGAGCATTGATTTCCTTCCGAAGAACGACATTATAAAATGAACACGAGGCTCGACGAAAAAAAATTAAATTCGCGAGTATTATGTCACCAGTTAAAATGAGTGATTTTTCTCTTCACATATTTTTAAGTAACTCACTATGTCAGCAATTATGTCTTGGTCGAATTTTGAAATCGATTTTCGCCCTTTTTCCGTCCTAGACGTTTGAAAATTTTCTACCAGTTTCTCATTTCCGGTGACAATGCAATATTAAATCAAAGTCAACGGTCATCTAGCAGTAATTTTATGAAATGTAATTTTGTATGGGATTTTATAGGCCACATTCATGGAGATCATTATAGATTACTAGTCTTAGTTATCAAAGCAGATGGCACAAAGAATGAAATGGAAGAGGAGGACAAGAAACAGAAGAAGACTACAAAGACGTGTTTTCTTCCTGCTACTCTTTACAGTTAATGTTCATAATTTATATATATATACTTCATATTGAATTAAGGAAAGGGAAACATTCACAAAATAAAGCAAAAAATATTGATAACAGATTTTTTTAAAAGACAGTTTAAAATAAGTAAAAATAGTTTTGAAAACAAACTTCTATTTGAAATATGCTAAAAAGGGTAAAATATGTTTTCCTTGGGTGTCGGGATTTTTTAAAATATAAATAACTTTAAAAGAGAAAAATCTTAGGGGCACATTTAGAAGTACTGACATAAAACAATACTATTTTTTTTTCCAAAAGTGCCCCTCACACTTTTATATTTTAAGTTATATTTATTAAAAAGAATTCTCGAGACTTTATAAAGTAGTATCGTACTTATTTTAGGCTTTCCCGTGACAGTTAAGACAACTGACGCATGTAAGAAAAAGAACAATGTGCCAATATCTAAACCCATGACACCCAATTGTCAATGTATTGGTAATAAGTACCACGGAATGGAGTAGCAGAAAACATCAAAAAGAGAATTTGAAAATAAAAATTGTAAAAAAAAAAAAAAAATTAGAGTAGAAATGATTTTATTCCGTACATCTCCGGGCTGCAGTTCTCGGGTTTCTCCATCCTGTAGCCTTCCTTCAGTAACCGGAACAAGTCTTTGTTAGGAATGCCGGGATACGGAGACCCGCCAAGCGTGACGATCTCCCACAATACGATGCCATAAGACCACCTGAAGACACAGGTCAACGGTCAAACAATTCTTTTTTTGTTAGGGAATAATTAGGATTAAAGGCGGCTTCATTAGAGGCTGATAATGGATGGATGTATGACGATGACTAATGATTACTGGTGATTGATGATAGATGATGATTATGATATTTTGTAGTTGGGACTGATCAGCAAAGGTGGGTGGGCAAAGTTCGGTAAATGTTTAGAATCATACGATGACAGACGGAAACATACACGTCACTCTTAATGGTGAAGACCTGGTCGAAGATGGACTCTATGGGCATCCACTTGTACGGTAATTTGCGGGCGGAAGTGGGCTGGTACATGTTTGTCTCGTACACATCTCGCGCGAGTCCGAAGTCCGAGATTTTGAGCTGACGATGGCTGTACAGCAGTATGTTGCGCGCCGCCAGGTCCCGGTGGATGAATTTGCGCTGTGCCAGGTATTCCTGCAACATCCTTTGGTTGTAGTTGCAAAACTCCATCAAATAAAAGAAATACTCAGTTCTAATCTCTTGCCTAAAAACAGAAAATCTCATTTAGTTTCTTTCTTTCTTTTAAAGCGACAGACAGTTGATCAGTTACCATGCAGAGTGTTTTAAATCTCTCCTTCAGAACTGACTTATCACGATTACTTCAAAGTTTACCTTCCACTAAAACAAAAATCCAACATATCATGCCGAAAGTTCGTGGGGGCGCTGTATATATCTTGTGGGTAATCTAGGTTCCTCTCGCCAAAAAAAAACAAAAACAAAAACAAAAACAAAAAAAGCCATAATCATCGCTAAGCTTCGATTGTTGGAGTCGCACGGCACTTACCATCCCCAGAGCAATCTGACGAGCAAACGATAGTAAGGTAGTCTGCGAGATGGATTCTGTGTCGCCCCCTAGCGTCAAGAGCTCTGCAGCAAGACACAAAAAGTGAAACCGTGTTGGTAATTTGATTTTTAAGAAGCAAGCTTTGTCTAGATGACAACAACAAGGATGAGAGACTTAAAGGTCTAGTGGATTATCACAAGGAAAGGTAATTTTATTTTAACGATTGACAGGTAAAACAACTCAAGGAAAGAAACTTAATCTTCAAGTCTATAATCGTTCTTGGAATACGTCTTACATCGTCGCCATGTACAGAAATAGGGGGAAAGATATCTTAAGTGCATATGGATATTTTTCAGGGTACAACCAACGGGAGAGCTGAGACCGTCTTTAAATTTGGCGATCAGTTGACATTTGTGACGTCACAGGTTTGGCCTGCAAAGGGATGTGTGTAAACTTTTATTCCGAGATCGCAGAGATAGTATTCAATCAGTGTTTTGTACAGCTCTACCCTGTCATTTCAAAACAAATCTGCACTGTAGTAGACCTTTAACTGCGCTAAGAAACATCGTTGCCTTGTCTTGTTTGGAAAAAAAGATGGCAGGAAGAAATTTGAATAGCAATTTGTGCTCACTAGGAGCACGGACGTGTACAGGTGGATGGATGGCTGACTGTCTGCCGAGACCAACGCTCGGCCTCTTGCGAAGTTCTCCGTTGCTGGTCTCGGCGAGCAGTTGACAGTCTGACTTCCGCTTCAAACAAATCTCGGCTCACAACAGATTGAAACTTTTGTCTGAACGGCCTACAGCATGAATGAGAGCCGCTGGCCACTCGTCTTGATCTGTCGATACACTTGCCCGTGGAAGCGAACAAAAACTTCCACCGAAACATCTGACACTGCCACAGTGGCATCCTTCCACGCAACAGTACAAACCACATCCTGACTGTTTATTTATTGTTGCTATTCTCGCAGACTCTGCTGACACAGCTATTGTCGTCGTTCGCTAAACCGGATGTGGTTCCGTCGATAGCCTCGTTCTAGCAGTTAATTGAAAAAAAAAATAGTCTGCTAGCCATCCAGGGGATGCAGATTCATGCCATGAGAGAGAAAAAAAAGTGATGGGTGAGGTGAGATAATGGGAAGAAGGCCAAAGGTAGCTGCTCACCAGTGTTGTCTTTGGATGAGGCGGTGGCCGACTCTCCACTAACTGCTGCTGTACTCGTCTTGCGGTTGTAGGATGGAGCTTGCACCTTATCTGGAAATAGTTTGGAAAATTACCTTTTGGGTCACAGGATCTCTTGTTTGTCACGTGAGCTCGTTAGAATGGCTCACTGAGCGCTTACAAGAAGTTAATATTTCTACCCTTACCACGAACTTTGTGTGACCCCGACTTGTTGCTGGCGTAGCTGATGCCGCTGTCTCCAGAGTTGAGGTGAATTGTGGGACCGGAGGTAGAAGTCGAAGTGCTGGAACTCTTCTCCTGAATCTTGGAGTTCTGCAGCAAGCACACCGCACGTTTCCACTATAGAATGGTGGGAGTACTGGTTGTTCATATCAAGCACTATTGACATACAGACTCTATTTGCTGAAGCTAGAAACTCGAAGAAAAGAATCGCAAAAAGAAAAAGAAGATTAAACTATTTTTAGTAGCAAAATCATCGTTCACATTTTATGTGTGATGAGTGTTAATTCCGCTTTATTTTTTATAATTTTATGTGGTGTATGATTACTCGCCAATTGTTTTTGGCACAATTAACCCTCACAAATATTAAAGAATTCACGAGCATTGAATGTCTTGTGTCGTCATTATCACAAAACCTCGGGGTGTTGAGCTGACTTCACGAGGCAGTTAGAAAATATTGGAATCGATTCACAATCTCGCTAACTTGTTCGCGATTTTCCTGTTGTTTTACTCGTAAAGCTTTGGTGACGGTTCCAGTAAGATTTACAAGAGACTGCGATGTCAGGAAAAAAATAAGAAAGACAAGAAGAAAAAAAGCCAACAAATACTAGAAACACGAAGCAAGAAGGAGGAAGATAATGCCACTTGGTACCTCTTCCCATCTCCGCATTAATTAGACGGGTTATGACATACTTTTCATTTATGTAAATATTTTTAGTCAGTTTTTTTCTTAATGACAGTGCTCATGAATACAAATAAGCAGCTGCTAGTGCCACAAGGTGAGCCTACTCCGTGTTCACAAGCACGCGGAAGTGCTGAAGATTTATGAGGTATGAGGACAGCCGCCATTCTGTCTGGGCTCGACGCTAGGGGGCGCCAAGAAGGAAAGACATCTCACAAATTTTGAACAATCAGAGTTATTAATCTTTAATTTAGACCCTTCTTTGTTACCAAGACAACCTTACATTATTGATTATCTAAGCGGTGTGTGGGTTCAACCACCTTCTCCAAAAGACGACACCTCCACGACAGCAACAGCAGCAATGTCTCAGCTGGACACAGTCAGGATGACTGTCAAGTACAATGTGTACAAGTCCCTTGTAGTGCCGGTCCTGCTTGACGGATGTGAAACTCTGCGTCTGATGCGGAGAGTCCAGACATTCGAAAACAAGTGCCCGAGAAAGCTGTTCTGAATCTCACAGAGAGAACATAAAATGAATGGCTTTGTACAAAGCACAGCTGCCGCACTCGTGGCACACAAGAATCCATACTTGCAACTGTTCTGGTTCGGTCACGTGACCCAGCAACGGACTGTCGATATAAAAGACTGTCTTTCAAAACGTCTCAGAGGGACGTCAATCACGTGGTGGCCAGATAAAGAAAGTGATGGAGTGGACTGGTTGTCCTGTACAGGACTTCATCCAGACATGACTGCTGCCTCGCCCACAGAAACCAGGACCAGTTAAAGGACGAATAATGAACGACTGACATTGGTTGGATAAAATGCATTCGTTATACATGATATAGCGGCTTATTAGAACTTGTGAAAAAGTAGTTCCTAAATCCAGCACAATTTATATTCTTACTCTATTGTCGGTTTAATATTAAGCCTTTTCTGAACTTGTAATTAACGTTTTTGCGGGTTTGACAAGACCTTTTGATGCTGGGGCTCTGTATGGGGTGAAGTATACTCTTGACTGCCTCATAATTAGTCCACACAGCGCGTGTCGTCATCCGGAAGCATGGCAACGGGTCAGACACTAAACCTCTGCCTCTCCCGTGTACCTCCCAACCACTTCTCTTCTTTGCATAACCGTCCCATTAGCTTTTCCCCCTGTCGTCCTTCACGCCTGACTGCGTCATCGGTATCACTCTGTACATTTCCAATTTACAATTCTTATTTATTCTCATCCCTGCGCCTGCATTTTGTCTCGTCTTTCTCCTGCCTCCCTTGCAAAACATGTCCGTGATATACATGTTGCCGTTCGTTATGGGACACTCCATTTGTTGAAAACGCCCTTTCATTTCCTGTTTACAACTGTTGTAAGCCCTCTCTTGAAATCGGTCATTTTATTAATGGTAGCGGCTTGTAATATACTTTTCACCTACACTGCAATGTTTTTCTTTTACTTTCCATTTTATATAAGCCTCCTATTTGTTTTATATTTACTGTCCCCCTGAGCGTATCTGTGTTGTGTTTTAGAAATTTACAAAATAATCTGAAAACTTAGGAAAGATGTTGCTACCTTTAACATCCATGTCTTTGCAAGAAAAACGTCAAATAATAGAACGATAATGTGTTCAAATCTTTATGCCAAAGCGAATAAACTAATATAGACCTAAACAAGTCAAAAACATAATAACGAGATATCCTAATGTAATTATCTCTAAATTACATTAAATTTGCCTTGATTTTCCTCCTTCAGAAATGACAATAATTGGTGTATTGACTTCATGACCTTAGCTATCGACATCAACTTTTTTTTGGTATTTCCTTGTTTTTCTTTTGATTCTCTTCCTTCAATGCTCCCTCCATTCTCTACCTTCATATTTTTTGCTTTAAACCGTCTAAACGAATGACGTCACTCAACCAGGTCACTCACCTGCGCTGCGTGCCGCTAGGAAGTTTTTTTTTTAACCTTGACTTACCTTCATAAGGTGCGTTACAGGTAATATTTCCACACTGTCTTACCTGTATACAACACATCATCCAGTTCTCTACCGTTGACTGACCTGTATGCGACGGTTGCGCAGGTAGTTGCGGAGATCGCCGAGCGGGCAGTAGTGCATGACGAGACACAAGCGAGGAGCGGAAGTGACGCAAGCAATGATGGAGACGATGTTCTGGTGCTGACCGAGCTGCTTCATGGCGTCGATCTCTAACAACAGGTTCCGACGTTCGTCTGGGGTGGCGTGGTCTGCCAGACATTGTGACGTCAGTCAGTCACGTGCGGTCCACTGCCAGCAAGCGCACGCATCTACCCAGACTCGCTCCCGAAAGTACACACGTACCCACTCACTCGTCGTCGAAAGATGGTATTTTGCATGCGTTAAACCATCTAGCCAGCACATATTCTCTGACGACAAAAGAGGGAGGGTTATATGGAAAGCTTCACTACCCCCTGAAAAGGTCTAACCTCTTCAACAATTATTATCGTGCATGAAAAATTTTGCTGAAAGTAGAAAAACACAAGAAAAGGTCAGACAGATTTTTGTGTGCAAAGTAAAAAAACAGCTCTCCAGCAAAGTGCTTCTGCCGACAAAAAAAAATACCCTTTGAAGGGCTTTCTTTACCGGACACATTTTTGCCGGGAAACGTTGCGGCAGACGGCTTACAGGAGTAACGGTTTTTGAGGTACATCTGGATGAGTATCTTCAACGTATTTTTTCTCCCGTGTCTCACTCCTTTCTTTCTCTTTGCTTGAACAGATATGCATGCACGTCCATGCATGTGTATTTATGCAGCGACACCTACCCTGCCCGATGTCCCTATTGCAGCCCCAAATGCCACACTGGCAGTATTATACCATACTTTGCCAACTACCAAGTGCCACACTTCCAATGCCACATGCCAAACATGCCTGCCACGTGACACTGGACTGCATCTGGGGTTACTCACCTTTCAGCATCTTCACTGCCACCACTTTGGGAGCAGCAGACAAAGCTCCGTAGGAGCAGGCCACACTCAGGTTGAGCTCTGCCTTCATGACTTTGCCAAAGGCGCCCTCACCAACCGTCTGTGTGAAGTGCAGAGCCGAGTAGTCGATCTCGTATTCGTCCGCCACAAGCAAAGCTGCCTCCTCTTTCGTCACCGTCTTTTCGTACAAAGGGTTTATTTCCTGTCATCAAAATAAAAGCACTCAAAAGATTATGTTCTGGAAAACAATAAGGAGAACAGACCTCGACCCTTTGAGGGATTTTTTTCTTTTTTTGAGAAGAATCAAAAATAATACTCGTAAATCGTCAATTCTTAGTAACATAATGCTAATTTGGACATTCTTTGGATGCATCAAGCCTGTCTTTGATTGTCCACCTGTCCTCGGTTAAAAATGACCTTTACAGTCAAGTTTCGCTTAACCCAAAAGGTCGAGAGAAGTTTGCAGCCACTGGAGGTATTAGCAAGGTTTGAGCAAGAACACCTTTTACAGTAATAAAGCAGCACTGCATGACATAACACGAGTACACATATCAGCAAGAAGGGAGGGCCTGCTATTAGCACTAAATATACGTATCTTGCATATCTCTTCCTCTCAAATTTATGATGAATGTGCAACAAAAGTAAGTGATTACAAAACAAAGGAAATAAAGTGAAGTCTATTATGGGAAAAGATGTCATAAACGCAGCCTAACGGACAAGAGACAAGATACAAGTTACTCATCCTGTCTTATGTCTTTCCTAAATGTCTGTTTCTGAGAGTAAATGCCATGACAACTGGTATAAATCTTGGGAGGCAAGACATTAATAGATTTTACACGAAATATCAAGAAAAAGAGAGAAGAAGCCAGATACTATTTATAGCGGTCGGTGATATTTTGGAGAGAGGACACACGAACAGGCATACACTGAAACTGAGGTCACAAGAGTGCATATGTATGTTCGGGAGGAGAGGGGATGATGCTTGTTCCACTTCAATTATTTTTCTTCCTCACCACGGCCAGTATTTTCTATGCCAAGAATTTCTGAAACCTGGTCTGAAGGACAGAAGCTAAAGTTCCGTCTCTCACAGTATAACCCGAATCACTCAAGCTGAAACTCACTGAATTTTTTATTGTTGGTGGCGTGGAGGTGGTTGACTGTAAGCTTCTAATATCAAGATTCTAAATCTTGCCACACATGGCGGCACTCTACTCATTTTTCAAAGCTAGCAACCACTCAGAAGATGCATAAACATCGACTACTTGTCTGGGCTGCTTATCACTTTGGTGTCCGGCTTTGAATCCAGGCATTGTCTTCTTACGACCTATCCTTGGACTATTTCTATGGTGCAATGCCCGTGAAATCCTACAATCCCATAAAAAAACAATTACTGTCACCACACGTGAGACACTGGCTATAACAGACAAAAAAGCGTTTACAATAAGTGCTTAGTTGGGAAGGCCTTCACTTGCTCGGCCATCTTTATGACCGTTTCTATCCTGCCCTGTGCAAAAAAGTCAAAGCCATTATTGTGGTTTATAACATGGACTCACTCCCATGCTTGTGAAATCTGTCAAGGCCAGTTTTGATGGACACAGATCCCTGTATAAACATCACAGTGTGACCTCTTTCCATGTCTGAAGGTTTGTGTCTTTAGCTCTCATCACGAGTATCCCGGGTATCCAATCTGACTGATCTTGCTCAAAATAGTTTAAACATACCGAGGGAAAAAATAAGAGATTAAATAGAGACCAAAACAAAACAAAACCAAAAAAAAAGACTTGGAAAGGAGTCGGGCAAAAACCATTAGCATTGCAAACATCAGAATGATCTGGAATTAGGCTGAAAGTTCCCTCCATTTTAAACTATCAAGAACTACCATTTTTAACTTGGAATAAGCATCTCTGCACTCCAAGTGAAATCTTTCCAGCATGGTTTTGAAACAAGAGGATAAAATCAAAATCAACTTTTACATTACTAACGAAGTATGAACAAGAAGTCACAAAGAAGCTAACAAAATACAGGATGTTTTATATTTGCAACATAAGTTTGCAAGTGCATGACTAATACACTAGCAGCCAAACTCGCTGTAAGTTTTAGTATGAACCAATATAAAGAATATCATTCAGACTATAAAAAAAGATAAAATGTAGAGAGAAAAGAACCACTGATAATTTCTACCCGAATAAGAGCTCTCCCCCTTTCCTAGATTCTCTTATTACATTTCTTTTTACAAAAATTGTTGGCTGGTAAGGATCCTCTTCAAGCCAGCTCATTATTCCGTAAATTTGCCTTTCCTTTCCGACTGACTACGAAATTCTCCATTACAATTAAATTTTTAGAAGCGACATCTTATTGATTTCCTGAGGCAGATGGGATAGCTTGTTTTTATAAAGGAGACTGTCTAGTGCGAGAAGAGCCAAATATTCACTTGACTGCAATCTAAAACTTGACACAGTCCGCACTACAACACCATCATTAATTTCTCATTCTCTTCGTGCATCATTGTCCGTTTTTGTTTTGTTTTTTGTTTGTTCGTTTTTGTTTTTTATTTTTGCTTTATGTTTTTTTGTTGTTTATTTTTGTATTTATAGTCTTTCTTGCTTTTTGGGGTTTTTTCTTGTTTTTCTTTATTGTTGTTTTTAATTTTTTAAATTGTTCTTTATTTTTTTTTTCTTTCTCTTTCTTTTTGTTCCTTTTTATCTTTTGTTGATTTTGGGTTGCTCTTTTTCCCATTCAGTTGATTGTTTTTATTGTTGTTGCTGTTTTTATTGCTTCCTCTCTTGTTCTGATTGTTTTGAGTGTTTAATTGTTGTCTATTGTTTCTCTTTTTTCTCCTATTACTGCTGCTTTTCCTAATGTCCCTCCCACACACACCACTATTACCTCTTGCGTAGGCAAAGGAATTCAGATGTGCAGTCTCTCTCCGTAAAGCCTACAAGCTACTTACTCTGCCGTTTGTGGCACTGGTCCTCAGTACCCCTCCTAACTCACTCCCATCTATACACCCGCACGACTTCTTCGCTCATCTGACACCGAGCTTCTTCGAGTGCCACTAAGACAAAGACGTATGGACCAACCAAGCCATTCGGAACAGATTACCCATCAGCCTTCGTCACTGATTCTCTTACCACCTTTAAGTCTGAACTTAAGACGGGCCTTCACTCTGACCCTGTCCTGACCCTGAGCGTGCATAGCTTGTCTGTAATTTACTTTCTGTATGAGTGTATGTTGTGGGTGCATGGTTGACGAGTTAGTCTTGGTATGATTTATATAAAGTGATATGAGAACATTTTTGGGACGGCGCTTTATTATTATTTCTTTACTCTCTTTCCCTCTCTCTCCGAATATATTGATAAAGGTAATTTGATCACGATGCATTTTCTTGTGAACAACAGAGAGAAGAACGCAAAAGGACCAGAAACAAAAACTAGATGACATCTCTAAGAGATAAAAACAAATATACCTCTCTGTGAGAAGAGTCTCGAAGCGCTGCATTCTTCCGACGTGCTTTGATCCTCCGACGATAAAGAAGACAAACGACAACAGCGATGACACCGACTAACACTGGAGCCGCGGTGGCGTACTGCACAGTTTTGTCCTCATTATCAGGATCTGTGAAAAATATACATTTGTCAGGTATGGAAATTATTTGTTTTAAATAACATTGAAAGTTATTTTTACACCTTTTTGTTATGATCACATACCTTTTCAAAAACTTTTAATCAGTTTTTTTTTAGCTGCATGAGAATGCTTTTGTGTTCTATCCACCCTGGCTACCACCACCACCACCACAATGTGGGACGAAATTTCTACAGTGAAATGAAAGCTTCATAGATTGGGACAAATAAAATTGTAATTAAACACTTATATTTGCTTACCGACCCCTTACTCATTCACTGTCCAACACTCGCTGTTCTGTTGTTGTTTATTCAGAATAACGACCTTTTGCTATTCTTTGTTCAGACTTACATTAAAGACTCTGCTGCACTTGCTATTGTGTAAACACGGACTTAACCACATTAGCCATTTTTCAAGCTCATCTTTAACAAACGACCCTCTGTTTTCACCGGATAGCTGTTCTGCATTTTTGTAAGACCTGCTCTAGTGGTTGTGTATCTCCAGGCTGATGTGCAGATCATGTATAGAGCCACGCAGACTGGGAGGAGAAGGAGGGATGACTGCAAATTTCGTGCAGGATTCTGTCCCCCCAAGGTATTTCAAACACCCGCGTTTACATTTTCTTGTTATCGAGAAGGACATGTCAAATAGTGTTTGGGGTCTCTGGGGGACTGGTTTCCCCGAAACCTCATATTCATCCATATCCCCGGCGGCACCACGTTTCAGGGTTCCTGGCGAGTGATGTCTTGCTGCTGTAACTCCTGAGGTGACCTTTGTGCCGACCTCCTGCCCCCGGGTTAGTCCCCTGCCCTCTAGTCTACAACCTTGTTAGCGACTGCAGTCTTTAATTGCTGACTCCCTCCTACATAGTGATGGCAGGAGAGTGCAGTCAGCTTCGTTTTCTGTCACTTGTAGTCTACTGCCGGCTGGCAAGATGCGTAATCATCCATCTTTACCTATTTAAGCGCACACACACACATACACACACGCGCGTGCGCTCGCGCAGCCACATTTAACAGAGATAAACATGAAAGAGGCCTACGGAAACTCATGCACACAGACTTACACATGAACAGCTGTGGCACTATCACTATCACTATCACTATCACTATCACTACCACTACCACTACCACTACCACTATCACTACCACTATCGCTATCACTACCAACACTCTTTAGTCTGTTGCGATAATGGAATTGTTTTTGATTGTTTTGCGATAATGAAATGCTTTGTCCTGCAAATAAACAAGCTTAGAATGTTCAGAGAAAGGTGGACATCTTGCCTCTCACTAAATTTCTTCCACGAAGCTACGAGTGTCTGAGATGTGTGAAGTGCATGCTGCTTGAATAGATCCTCTTGTTCGCATTTTAATAATTTAGTTACAAACGTCTTCAGAGGAAGAAAACCATCCAAAAAGAAGATCGGCTTTAAACCTCTGAAGACGAAATCCGATACGATGAATGCATTTGGATTCTGCTGTTTATAGTATTAAAATAATGCTGATACTCGTTGCTGAAAGAAGGAAGAAGAGAGGGCACAAAGAAAATAAATAAGTAATGACGAAGAAGGCGTCTTAATGTCTCCAGCGAGTTCACCGGAGAGTTGTGTATTGTTAATAGAATACCGGCAAGTCCTGAAGATATTTCAAAGCTAATGGAAGACAATACTTTGAGCCAGTGAAATCTCATTCAAGACCGAGAAAGAAATCGAGAGTGAAAAAGCAGACAAATTTTTCCCGGTTTTGTTTTTTTTACTGACAGTGAAAAACTCAGTAAGTGGGGGTTTGATGAATGAGAATGGAAGCGAAAGGGTAACTGACAGAGACCGAAGTACAGAGATCAAGAGATTAAAAAAAGAAGACATAGAGGACGGCTGGAGAGAGGGATTGAAGTAGGCGTGCAAAGACAATTACATAATGAAAGGATTTTATGCGACTGCTGTTGGCTTGTTTGTAGCCTTCTCGTGGATCCCAAGCAGAATACAATATATTTATTTTCCACAAAAAAAAACAACAACAAACAAACAAAAAGAAAAAAAAACAAAAAACAAAACAACAAGAAACTGAAAACTCTAATTAAATCTAATGGAAGTGAGGTCGAAATCTCAAAAAGGGTTTGAATCACAGCGGCATGAGAAAGTGGAGGTGCGCCATGCTGAGTGCACCAATGGCGACTTGTGTGACATGACAATGACCGGGCGAGAGGTTGCTGAGGTCACACGATGCCGATGTACACTGACCTACAGGTAGCTAATCTAAAATATTCAGACCTCTGAAGTCGCAAATTTCAAGTTTACAACTAATGCAAACTTATCTTCTAAGTCTACTTAGAATTTATGTGCTTTTTTGTGCATGGACGGTCTCACATAGCATCTCAGGATATTTCAGATGCCGAGGTCCTCTCTCTCTCTGTGGGTAGCTGGGCTTCTCATGTAACATTTTATTTTATGTTAAGGATTCGGGCTGGCTTTTGTTTTACGATTTTAAATTGAAATCAGGATACGATCTTTTAATAATTATAAACCAACCACACATCAATGGAAACGAATGTTTTAAGCACATCGAATATTGTGGAGTAGAATTGCCAGTATTTACCTTTGTTCTCAGAATATTCCGGTGTCTCATAATACTCTGCATACCCGTTGCCTGAAACAACAAAGAAGAAAATAAAACTATAACTCTAACAGCTGGCAAAATGTCCCATCTCCCACACACACACACCAGAATGGCAGGTGTGGATTAGTGCATAAATAAATGAAGGCTGAAAATCTCGTTGCTCTGGGAAGATGAGGGAGATGCAGATAAACAAAAGACATCCGGGTTCACAAACACAGACTGAACATAACATTTGGGGTTTAATATTTAGTTAATGGGGTACCTGGACCAGTGCATAACACGTATCCAGTTATTGTCTAAATAAACCTCGTTAAAAAAAAAAGACTGAATTTGTGTACAAAGCAGGAGACAGACATCAATTTCTTCTAAAAAAAAGAAGGGGGACGATTGGTGTTTTACACCGAGCCAGCAACTAAGGCTATGTCACGGCATTGCAGCCAACTATGTAAACAGATGCCACGTTGAGAGAAAAAAAAGAGTTCCCGAGACGAGAGCTGAACTCAGGACCGACAACCTTCACTGTATTAGTGACAGGCGCTGACCGTTGCGCCTTGGACCGCCTAAAGAGGAAGAGAAGGATGACTAAGAAATTTTTTTTGGAGAAGTCAGTATCAGTTCAGTCCTGTCGTCATTTATCTGTAGTCTGTTCTAGAGCTGTGTATCATCAGCGAAAGTCACATGGGACATGATACTACGAGAGATGATATCAGAGGGGAAGTACTGGGCGCAGGAGAGACCCCAGAGGGTCAAGCTTTAGGGAAAAAGCATCTACGTAGACACTCTTCACCCAGTCTATGTTCGATTCCTCAGGTAGGATTTGAACCAGGACAGACGGTCACTATGAATGCCCAAGGAGTGCTGAAATCCTTGTAAAGGCATAGAATGATCAACAAGTTTAACCCCACAAGAAAAGACATGGACATCGCCAGCGCTAAATAGCAGATTAGTAACCTTCATTAGTGCCATTCAGTGCTATGGATCTTTCATGATGTGGCTAAGCAGGCTGGAATGGATTAAAGAGATGATTTTAATCCACGTGTACAAGAAGCTGAAGTGCAGATTCTTATCTGCCTGAAGAAATGCGGCTAAGCGTATATTCAAAATGTTCAAAGGGTTCGTCAATTAATTTATTAAAGCCTCCTTCGTCTTGAAGTCTGCTAGAAGGAAACCAATTTCGAAAAGGAAACAGCCCCACGCTGAGCTCATCACCGACATTTCGCTACCAATCACCCTCGAAATTTTTGCCTGCACCTCAGGCGTGATGACTCCTGCTGGCGCCATCTTCGAGATGGAAACTTTTTTGAAAGTTGTTTCTGAAAAGCTGACTTTCCTGCCCCGACGTGCCTGCTGGGGACAACCTGGATTCTTCGCTATAAACCTTCTGTAGCATTGTCAAAATTCGAGCAGGAATCTTTGATATGGAAATGGGTGCTTGAAACATTCGTTTTACATCTCTTTGAAAAATCAATGCTAAGTCTTTTGCCACCCCTTTATAACTGCAGCCAATGGGTTAGACCGTTAGAGCGACATTTGTGGGGTCTGGACACCACTTTATAGCTTTAGAAACAAGACGCTTATCACTGACTTCCCTGTGTTGCCCCCAGGGCAATGACTCACTCTCGCTTAATATCTACGGTCCCATCAGGATTAAATGTTATTCTGACCTTTGCACTTTTAGTGCACTTGGTGGCGTGGCTTACTTGTGCTTACCTAGAATGATGGTCTGTTTGAACTGTTCACTTCTTCCTCCTGGGGACGAGGCAGTCAAGTAAATCTCGTACACGGAGTCCCAGTGGCAACCGTGGATGGTGGAATTAGTGGTTGTCTGCGGCAAAAAAAAAAGTAGTTTGTAGTGCAATGTAGTATTAACGAGAAACAAACTTCTCGACCAAACAAAAAACAACAGATGACAGTGTAAATAAATGTTTAACTTCTCAATTTTATAAACAGATTGAGCACTCAATAGCTGTCAACACTGAGATTGAAATAAACCGAAACAGCGATGAAACTCTAAAAGGAATTAAATTGTGTTCAGCATGGCGATTGGCTGTGGCTAAGACCACGTGTCCTGCTCACCCCAGGGAGGACGAGGTCGCCGTGGTGCGGGACGATGAGGTGAACGTTGTGCCTGTCGGGGATTTTCCAGTAGCTCAGTGTGTAGTTGCTGATGGCGTTGTGATGGCGAAGGTAGCGAGGCGGGTCCCACGTGACCAGGATGTCACTCACCGGGTGCTCAGTGTCGTCCACATACATCGCCGTACTTCGGATGCTCACGTTTTCTGGCTTCTCGGGTGCTGCAAGGAAAATAGGAGGGATGGAGAGGGATGGCTTTCACCATGGCAATTAGTCACGCGACAAACAAAATGAAGGAAGCCAAGGAGTCGTCAGAATCCTTAGAAACCTCTTCTTCTCTTCTTCCTCTAAATCGATAACTCCCTGGAAGTACTAACCATTAGCTAATCTGCTAGCAGAGTTATCTTAAGTTTACCTCCAAGAAGATATGGGCAGCGTACTAGTTCCCGAATACTACTTCAGGCTGTGCCACTAGTCATCCTTCTGGGTCATTACACCAATATGGTCCTTGTCTGGCTCTTTGTTTTGGAAAATATCAGCTTGGACACTGGAAAACAGATGTTCCCAAGTGTCTCCAGTCGGTAGTTTAATCTACTAATATTAGTTGATACTGTCGACACATTTCACAAGAAGACTCACGGCAGATGTTGTAGTTGAATTCTGCGGCGCTCAAGCAATCAGCTGTGCGAAAGGACAGGTTGGCTGGGTTGCTGTGCATGTCGAAATTCTCGTCGAAGTTGTAGACCTCTAGAGAGTATTCTGAACTGAACTGAAGAGATCGTAACTCATAGCGCAGCTCTCCCCAAAACTGAAGACAGAAGCAAAAGATGTATAGCCCATTAAAATATATTGAAATATTGGTTTTAAAAAAATAGGCCAAAGGAGATTGCTTTGTGACATTATACGCGAGCGAGCGCGATTATGAATATGTGTGTGAAAGAGATAAAGAGAGAAAGAGACTACGTGTACTTGCATGTTTCTAAACTTTTACTTAGAAACTGACCGAAAATTGCAATATGTCTGAAGAGCAATAAAATTAGAAGCTATCACCGTTTTTCTTTCTCACCTGTGTCTCCATGGAGTCATAGGTTCCTTGGGGCGGCATCGCGTATAAACGAAAAAAACATCCCCCCGTTTCTACAGAATAAAAAAAAGGGCAACTGAATGCTGACATTGTTGTTTTTTTTTGGTTAGTGATGAGAAAATTTTTTTAAAAAGTGTAAACAAAAATTTGTAGAATGTGTTACTCAAAATATTTAGATTTATTTTATTGTCCTCATATATTTCTATCATTTTCCATAAAACTGAACTGGAATTGTCTGTCTGTAAAATTCTGCAGATGTCATAAATATTATGAATAATGCAAACAATATAAAAATATTAAAAACGGGAGAAGCGTTATTGACACTGACACCGAAAGCCTTCTCACTTTAATATTTCTCCTGATATTTTATTTTATTATTATTTTTTTTTTTTTTGCTCTGTTTGCTTCTGCTTCATGGCATATTTCAAGACTCCTCGCGCAGAACAAAGGTCACGTGACCCTGCTCTTACGCTCTACAGCCTACAGTGACACGTGGCCTAGAGAGAGGCTAACACCAGTCAGACTACAGGAGTTGGAAAAGCAGTTGCCCACCTTTTGGTGGTTCCCACTCAATGAGAGCTCTGAGACTGGCTCCACGGACATATTGTCGAGTCACACGAAAGTTTATCGGTGTGGCCAGGTAAGTACTCACTGCAACAAACAGGTCAACATGTCCGCTACTGTCAGCTACATTCTAATCGTTCAATTAAAATAGAACCAAGAATATACAAGCAATCAAAGCTTGAGGTAGTGTGAACATTGTCTGAGTTTTACTCTTATATTTAGTTGATAATTCAAAAAATCATAGCTAGTGAAAAACTTTACAGCAGGCTGTGTGGGAAAGTTAATGGTTTCCTCCAGCAATCATCATCATCATCATCATCATCATCATCATCATCATCATCATCATCATCATCATCATAGTCGTCGTCGTCGTCGTCGTCGTCATTGTCGTTGTCGGGATGTATAGAGCGCATTTTCCCACTTTACAAAGGCTACAAAAAGCCCCCAAATCCTAAGAAAAGACAAAATTCACAAAACAGTCTTACGGACATCGGCCATACAGCTACCTGGAGGTGTCTGTATCCAGTCGGAATCAACGGTCCCATCGACGTAGCCTGTTGCATGCACCGCAAGAACTTTGATCTTGTATTTTGTTTCTGGCATGAGATTGAGTATCGGTATCACGCTAAAGTTGGTCTGCAACAAAAACGATGTATCCATGGTGACGACGGACTAGTACACGATCGACACATACAGTCGTACATGCTTTTCTACATGATCGCTTCTTTCTGCATCTATTAATTGCTTTCATCGAATAAACCTTTTCTTAGAACCGTTTTACGTGAGATGTTTGAAGACAAGAAGATTGCAAGAAGACCATGACATCAAAAGTTATCAATGTCACTGCATCTGTTAAAACAATGGTGTTTTTAAAAAAAATAGAAATACACAAAACGCTTTATAATGCAATTTGTTTACCTTTCCAACGATATGCCAAGAGTTGGGGTTGTGCTCGCTGGTCACCGCCACAACGAACGCAAGCGGAACGGACGTTGAGGCCCCTGTGACGTCATGCACATTCCAGCGCACGCGCACCAACGACCTTGTAGTGCTGCTCGCGTTCAGCATCTCCGTGTAACTGCAGATGACAGACGGTTTGGACACCGTCAGGTTTTTGGCAGCCAAGGTAGTCAATCTGGCCTTGGTGTAGTTGTAAGGACCTGCAAGTACAGAGCATGTCATCGTCGCCCATTGTAATCTGCATCCGGGAAACTTTAAAATACAATTAAATCACAGTCAGGGGCAGGAAAGTCAACTAAGGGCTCTAAACGATGGAATGAGAAGAAGGCTGGAGAAATAAGAGTACTTGATGGTGGTCTTGTTTTATTACGTCGACATTACGTGCTCTCGTCTTTCGAATCAGAATGTTGAGTTTCAGGCTCGTGTGACCCAGTGACTAGACACCTCCCTTTGCGCATCCGGAAGTGAATTAATCAGAAAGCGTAAAGCGTTGTCTGACATGTCACCTTGAGTTCTCACCACTGACTCACTGGTTACATCCGGTTACATTCTTGATTGACTGGGTTGAAATCTCTCGGTCGGTCGGAAAGCTGGTCTTTCTTACTCATTTTCTTACGTGTTTATTCATATGTCACCTGCTTTAGCTTTAATAACAATTCAATAGATTTTATCAACATCTCATGCCGACTAATATATCAATATTACAGGTTTTTAAGATCCCAAATATAACATATTTTGAAGATTTTCTTCTACATAGTTCCTTTATCTTAAACACTATCTTGCTGTATTCTTGTCACAGTTTAATCTGCCACCCTTCTTCTTGCTCTTCTGGTTATTTTTTTTTCTTCTATCCTTTAGCTCCGCCCCTTTCTCTTTCCCCCAATCTCCATTGTCAAAGAGCGCAGAAATGCTTCAAGAAAACGACTGAAAACGGCAGCCTATTAGTTCTGAAAATATTTATCTAGTAAAGAAAGCCGACGGCGGTTCTGTCTCTCTGTAGTTCCACTCTAAATGAAATGTTTGTCCAAGTAATTTCATCAGTGCCTAACTGCATTCTGTCTGATTGATTGCTTTGTCACCGCCACCTCATCAACAACAAGACACAAAGATACCTTGCAAGCATTGGTAACCCACCTTTCCAATCAGCAGGGGACTATCCAACCTTTTCTGCAGGTAGTTCATGTAAAAACACAGAAGCCTGTAGCCAGTCCAGACCAACACATTTGCACCTACAATTCGTAGGGACTGAACGGAGCTCATTTTCACAACGACAGACCTTACAACATGGATGCAGCTTTCTTTTAAAATGTCTACATGAAAAAAAGCCAACTTTTTATGTTTCATACTTTTTAGGACAACTTCACATTTGTTTAAGCTGTGTAATAAGAAATACATTTATGGTGAGGTTGGTCATATTCTATATTTATAGAATAGTCGCTTGAAGTTCAGTCTGCCACTGAGAGCTCGTTTTTAAAGACAAAAAATGTTGTGAAATCGTCTGCAGTTTAAAAAGAGACGTCGGTATTTTTCATCAATAAAGAGTTATCAGACAATAGAATTTTCCTATGTTTATTTACATCCAAATATCTGTTTGTTTATGACTACAAAACATAGCCTCCAGTGGAGACACAGTATGTGGCTTACAGTCTGTTGCGAGAAAAAAAATGTAGTGTCCAGTGAAGTTCTGTTACTGGACTTAGAGAAAAAGACTTTAAATACACGAGAAAAATAAATCATTTTCAGAGATTTGTTTTTAACCACAAAATTAACTACACGTTCCTGGAACAGCCGAAATGAATCATGGGTAGTGTTTTTTGGTTTTTGTTTTGTTTTTGTTTTTTTGGTCTCCAAGTCATTTTATTCTCAGTTAGCCATTTTTCAAGAAAAGAAGTGTCTTTCCTATTTTTCTCTGTCTTTGACGTGCTAAATCAGTTCACTTGATAATCTCCTAAAATAAATCTGGCTCCACAGCACCCACGCTTTTCAACCGATAAAGAACTCTTTTGTCTTAAAATATCTTAAGGTCCCTATCAAGTCTGCGTGTACAAAGCTTATGTCTGAACGAATGGGCCGTTACCACAGTTTGTTCTTGTGCGCTGCTTAGCTAATCATTCTCCAACGTCAGCGTGCGACAGAGTCCGTCGTCTCCACACAAACAAAAAAGAGAAGAAATACAATGAAATCACTTCATTGCGAGTTGAATCCGAAACTACAAGAAAGTAAGAGACCTAGGCTGGAAATAGTACAGAGATGAGTCTGTAGACAGCACTATATAAATTATGTCAATGAGCAGTCATAACAGCTAGATATATTGCTTTGCTCGCAATTTGTTTACTTGTTTTGCCATTCGATACTTTTCTTTGAAGCACTAAGGAGACAAAACGACGTTGATGGCAATCTTCTTAGGATATTCATGCAGCTTACATGTTTATAATATTGAAATCACCATATTGCCATGCCCATCAGCCAACCATCACTCTGGATCTTGATAAGTCGCTTCACTCAACTTTCTGTTTGTTATAGTCTGAGAGGATCTTTGTCTCAAGTCTTGCTTCGGATGCTGTTGTAGTCAGTGTAAGGCAGTTATGCGCAAGCCTTTCTCCTTGCTACTTCTAAATTTGATAAATCAACAGGGGAGATGCAGACACATTTTCAAATGCAAAACGAGGAGTCGGCGAGAGGCAGATGTATTTCATGGCTCAGACCCACCCACAGCTAACGTGACTAGTTTGCTGCTCTCAGACCACCAATTACGAAAATCAGCTGATGTCGATCTGAAAGTGGGCGAGAGAAAACTAACTGATGTTGACATTAGGTGTAGCCTGAGGATGTAAGCTTGTACATGACTTGTGATAGCTGAGCTACACTGTATCTGGTCCCACCAGGTGAGGACGTGAGCTCTGCTCAGGTAAGCGACATTAAAAACAAGCCTTTATGGAGAAATACACCCATGGACTTGATAATTAAAGCCTCCCAGATGTTGCCGAAAGCATCTATGATTTTTGTTTCACTAAGACTGGGTTACACCACAATTTGTTTTAAAAGTAGATTTTTATCATGCGAAATATCGGTTATATAGCGGGACAATGCGTTCACTTGTTCATAAAGGTACTTTACTAAGCAGTGGTGTGAACAGAACGTTTATGGTTTAAATAATGTAGTACAGTAGTACTTGGTAGTTTGATAGCTTGATAGTGCTTGGCATGAGGTAGCATATTGTTACTCACTGGCACTTTCTTCACGATGCACTGTCCTTAGAAATGCGCAGCTCTGGAGACACGCCTGGCTAGACTGAAATACAAACAGGCAACTCACATCATTCCTCACATCTGTATCACCACCACCATCACCCCAACCACGCTCATCCACGTATCCTATTTTGGAAATCCTATATCACCCAAAAGAACATAATCAAAGAAATAATGAGTTTATAATATGTCAAACTTCAAATAGTATAAAAATATGGCAGAGCGCTAATCTTTAGAGTTACAGCAAGTCAAAAAAAGTGCGAGGACGGGGTGTGCGTGTTCAGAAGTGAGAGTACAAAGAACAACCCTCAAGAACAACCCTTTCTTATGAGGGGAAGGCAAGGGCAACTAGAGGAGGCAACCCCATCTAATCACCGCCACCAGACACATCTTCGACAAAATACCCCGCAAAAAACAGGGGCTCGTGATGGGTCTTAGCAGTTATGAAACCAAAAAGGGAGCTGGTTCTCTCATTTTGAGACATATCAAAGATTGAGACTGAGGCAGCTTAATGGATGGAAAAGGGGAGGCATGAGCTAATATCATAATTAAAATAATCTAATTTAGTAAAGGGATGCGGTTAATAAAACTTTGATTATACATTTCAAAGCTCTCTCTCTACCTCCCTAAATAAACCCTTGCCTGCCAGTATCGAGCTCTTCCTGATGGAATCGAACGCTAACGGGTGTGTTCATCAGATTGTACTCTTGGACTCCAGCCCATGCAGGTATTTCGGTATTTTTTTTTATCCCGATATTCGCTAATAATCAACAGAGTTATACCTCCTTTTTGTCACTTACACAGTTTGTTACACAGGTGGGTAAAAGTGGATCTCCCTCGTCACACACACGAGAACACTGAAACCAGAAAAATAAAATAAATGGCTCCATTTACTAGGCAAAGCAATATAAACCAGTAAATAAATGTTTTCAAGTGGATCATATTTCAAGTAATACATCACAGCAAGAAACGTGTTTTTAATGAAAACATAGAAACGACACATTGAAATGGAAGTAGAAAAACAAAATTTTTGCGCAGTATGCCACGCGCTCACGAACGCACACACGCACACACACACACACACGCAGGCCCGACACACGCATACAGAGACGCAAATCATTTTTTGGATGCACTGTAACCTAAGCTTCTGACATTCCATGTTAACGATTTTTACCCAGTGTGTTTTTCACCCAGAAAGGAATCTGCCTGTGGGATTAAGAAAAAGGAAAGTTGGATGAGCTGAAAAATCGAACCTGTACATACCTCACTACAGTCTTTTGTCCGATTGGCCAGACACAGGAAAGGAAGGTAGTTATCGAATATATGGATTTGAAGTAGTCTTTCTTGGTATCCAAGCTGTTAAAGATCCAAATGAGGACAATCGTGAAAATGAAGATTCACAGAATTGCAATAAACCAAGCACTTTATGATTATTTTCTCTAAGAAGAACGTTATCGTATAAAAAAAATAAATTTTATTCTATCAAATTGGAATCAGCATTGATAATCTTGTTCTTGAAGAGAATTTTGTAACGAATAAACTAAACATAAATGACAAAAAACAAACAGATAAGCAAAAGGAACAAAAGCTGTTAGACCAAACGTTAAAGACGCTTATCTCAATGAAAGAAGCCTGCGTTTCTATAGCTGCTC
This sequence comes from Pomacea maculata, assembly GCA_004794325.1. Taxonomy (NCBI): domain Eukaryota; kingdom Metazoa; phylum Mollusca; class Gastropoda; order Architaenioglossa; family Ampullariidae; genus Pomacea; species Pomacea maculata. The sequence goes on from SRHC01002267.1 coordinate 828,946, forward strand.
AAGCAGGTTATTCCTTTCAGTCTTTTTTTTTTTATGGTAAGTGTAGATGGAAGGATAACTAGGAACCGGAATTCTCGGGAGAATGACGAGAAAAGTTAGATAATCCTGCTTGCAGTTGATGGCTGGTGGCTGAGGGAGGAGAGCGTCTGTTCGACTGCTGACTCACATCACGTGATCTCAGTCCTACCACGGACGAGAGAGCCCAGCCAACTCCACATCGATGCTACACTAAATTTTATGTATGTTAACTACATTAGGCACAAAGGACACCAACTAGGCTTCAAGCCAAGTGCTCGACCCCCATAGAAGGTGGATGTCCATAGAAATGTGTCTCTGGCTAGACCGTGAGGGAGTCTAGATGAGAATCCACCCATGGCTAGCCTCGGGTGATCGCAGCAGAACTCAAAGCCATTCCTCTTAATTTCAGTGATGCAAAAATAACTTTGTACAGAGCCTCATCATCTCCACCCTAACCCCCGATACTCATTCGGGTAAGATTTCCTGGCTGGCTGTCATCCTGATCATCGACAGATACCTAACAGGGGCACCCTGAAGGGAGACCAACGTCGACAAGGAACCCTAAAACGTACAATAGTGGACAGACCTTCCCCGTACTGGAGCTGCTTGCTGCCGCTCAATAAAGACCATAATATTAGCAAATGTAATAAAGTGTGAATGAATTATACGTGAAAGAATCACCCAAGAACTAGGTAGTGAAAGAGTTATATTTATAAGACTATCATCATTTAGTAAAAATTAATTGGCCGCTGTTGCATATTAAGAAAGAAAAACAGTATAAATTTGAATAGACGATATTTCAATAATAATAGTTCGTCTATTGTGCTCTTTTTAATTTAATTTGCCTGTTTACTTACAATAGTCTTTTGTTTTGAATGCCTTCAGTATTCCCCCCCCCCTAATACACACCAGCACGTAGGTTATGAATAAATTTTTGCCTCATGACCTGCGACCTTTCACGACAGTTGGCAACAATCTCGTTGTTAGAATGGTCACTTGCCACCCACCATAACATAGTCCTGCAGGGGACCCTTTAGTACAATATTCAAACATCAGTCACCAAAAGTCTCGCTGCACCACACACAATCCCCCACTCTCTCTCTCTTCCCTAAACAAAGGATTAACGACGAGTGAATCAAAATACAACATTAACAGATGTATAAGGGTACACATGGTGCAAATACGTACATACTTGGCTCATCTAAAGGGGATCCCAGTGCTAGCCATACTTCCAGTGCTACAGTACTGCTAACTCCCTGTTATAAACACCATCCACTCTTTCTTCTGTCCCTCCTCCTCCTCCGCTTCCAGACTCCTGCTGATGGCTTTCTTCGCTGTTAGCTGATTGACTCGGTCCGATGAGGTTCACGATTGTCTCACCCTTCGTCGACTCTTCTCCCTCGAGCTAGCTCCGTGTCATCTTGCTGATTCTCATCTTCAACCTGACAGTCATGAGGCTATTTTTGTAGGGAAGTACCTACTGTCTCTCGTTAGTACCCGGATTATAACACGTGTAGGAGTTGCGTCGATGCGATTAGCTTGCATGCTTGACTGTCTCTCCCAAGCGTGACCTAATACCTCGGGTCGTTAGCCTGGGACGATCAGCTGGTTGACCTTTGTGTCCCTACAGCTGACCTGAGGGACTTAATCGCCTCTTTGATGACGGCTATCTGTTCTCCTTCCTTTGAGTGAGCGCATTGCAGCATGGGGCGACTTTCGCTTTGCCTGGTAGCATCCACCTTGTTTCCTCATCTAGTGTAAGAGAATGAGACTGGGCAAAGCGTGGCCACGTGGTCGACAGCCGTAGCCAGGTCAAGAGGAATAGAGGTTCCAAAGAGGTCGTCTGTTCACGTTTAGGACTGACGGAGAGTGGTGGATAGTGTTAGTCCGGTCAAGCTTGGGGTCGAACTGGGGCTTGGCCGTTCCGGGGCTCCTACTGTCGCTCGACATAGCCTCACTTTCGCTCACTAACACTCCCTATCTCTAGCCTTTCTAACCTTTTCCTAAGCGATCGCACGCAGCTTTTGTCTAGCCAGTCTCACCCTTCCTGTCTCTTGTTCTACCTCTCCTTTTCATTTCACCACTCTTTTTAT
>SRHC01002267.1:831231-875463 GCA_004794325.1 Pomacea maculata
CTGATGGCTTTCTTCGCTGTTAGCTGATTGACTCGGTCCGATGAGGTTCACGATTGTCTCACCCTTCGTCGACTCTTCTCCCTCGAGCTCCGTGTCATCTTGCTATCTGTTCTCCTTCCTTTGACTGCGAGCATTGCAGCATGGGGCGACTTTCGCTTTGCCTGGCATCATCCACCTTGTTTCCTCATGTAGTGTCAGAGAATGAGACTGAGGTAAGCGTGGCCACGTGGTCGACAGCCGTAACCTGGGCCTGGATGGTGGGAAGCAGGTCAAGAAGAATCTAGGCTCAAGAGAGGTCGTATGTGAACGTTTGGGAGTGACTGAGAGTGGTGAATAGTGTTAGTCCGGTCAATGTTGTCGTCGTACTGGGGCTTGGCTCGACATAGCCTCACTTTCGCTCACTAACACTCCCTATCTCTAGCCTTTCTAACCTTTTCCTAAGCGATCGCACGCAGCTTTTGTCTAGCCAGTCTCACCCTTCCTGTCTCTTGTTCTACCTCTCCTTTTCATTTCACCACTCTTTTTATTCTCCCCCCTACTCTCTCTCTATCTCGCCCTCCTTTTGCTTTTCTTCTTCTGTCTCTTTTAATTCTCCTTTGAACTTCTCCTAACTAGTTCTTTATTTCGTTTGAAAGGTTTTTTTCTCTCCAAATTCTCCGTTCTCTTTCAAAGGTTTCCTACCTAATTATCTCTTTCCACCAGTCCTTGTTAGCCGTCAAGATGGCCATGTCTTTCCTAACGAACATCTCGAAGTTCTTAACTTTTTTACCTCCCTTTCTAAGTTGTCTACACTTTATTCTTTGTTAAATCTGCGTTTTCGTCTGTTACCGCCGCTGTTTGTTTACACAGACAAAAAAGTCTGCTCAGCAATTGCCTACTCTGACTTACGCAGACAACCCTAATGACGCTGCTGGACCACTCCTTGGGTGGTCTCCATTGTCGCTGCCTCCTTTACAACGACAGCTTAATTACAATGCATTTCAATCAACCTTTATGCACTCGACAATACAGTACAATTATACAACAATAAAACACCAGAGGCTTAACTTTCATACAGGTAAGATTAACAAAGACACGTGCACAGCTATATTTATACCAGGACTGTTGTGGACGTACGCTCGTGTCTCGAAAAGGAGAGTTAAGATTGTAGAATGCGAAGGCAAGTTACCAGACGAGAAAGGGTTAACTGAAGGCAGCGCTGGTAACTGGAAATTGTTTTAAAGAGTCTCTCGAGAAAAAAAAGTGCGTGTAAGCTGTTCAGATGTCGACTGCTATACAAGGCAGATGTGTGCTTAGGACCTATGAATCAAGCAGTTGAAACCTCCAGAGGTATGTCACTATTTTCTCTAAAATATGTTGCTGTTTCGGGTCTAAGTGCTTTTCGTATATTGTAAGTTAACGTAAATGCTCATTAACACTAGTCACACGAGTGATTTGTGAGGTATTGACACGTGAAGTAAGGTATAGAAGTGACAGAAACAGACGAGTACTATCACATTTAACAGAGAGGAGTGGGGCGTGGGCTCGTGGGCGTTTATTAAACTCCCTTGAATGAACAGATGGTTGGAATATTTTCAGTATTTTTGCATCGGTTATAATTAGGTCTTTGTTTTATAAAGAAATGTAAGTTGAAATTCCGCCCAGTATAAATATAAATTTGTATTGAAGGTGCGTTAAAAGTGTTGCTAATCAAAATTTTAAAATAATAAACGAGTTAAGGAGTTCCTATTGTAAACACACATTCGTAATAATGTGAGATATGAGTAAATGAGATATGAGATAATGTGAGATATGAGTAAAACCGGAAGGTCAGTGGTACTCGTCTATACCCATTAAACCTAATACAGAGAAAATTAAAAGAAATCAGAAATGATCGCCAATCTTTAGCCACTAGAGCCAGTTATCTTCAAAATTTCTAAATGTGTTGTCAACGTGGATGAAGCTATTCGATCACTTCAAGAATTCCTCGGGCTTAGATGAGCATCTATTAAAAAAGAAAATTAATATGTTTTAATATCTAATAAGAGAAGAAAAGAATTTTCTAATCATTTTTTCATCTTCCTGAGGTAGATCAAGAAGAAATATTTCTACAATTTCAAATCAATCAGTCCTCTCTCTGCCGTCTAGCACCTGAGGCGACAACATCTTTAATTTCCCTCTCCTCAAAAAGGTAAAAGGCATTCCATACAAAACCTAATAATTAATGCAGTCTTCACTAGACATAATCAGCAAGAAGGGGTGAGTATCTGTGAATATAAAGAATGGCTTAACAAGTTGACAACTACCTTCTCTCCGAGAGATCGTGATTATGATCCAAAACAGTGTGTTGACACAATGTCCTGTCTGGCTGACGTATACCGTAAACAAAGGGCTTCGTGCAAAAGCGGACGCATCCGGTGTCAAGCTTATTTAATACTTTCCTGGTCCTCGCCTCAACAAACGAATAGCCCCGTGATACACAAGACCATCACCTCTACAGGGGAGATAAGAGATGTCCGAGGCTATTAGCCGCCTGGCGGGCAGACACATTAAGTCTAGGGACACTGCATCAGGCCAAGACGAATGATGCCATCTGAATCTCCCAGCAATTTTCTCAAATATTAATAATAATAATCTTCGAATGCTTCAGGCAGGACAGACACACCTGATGCCAGAGGTGAGCAGCGCTGACCTTCTGTACCACCATCATACACTCCCTGAAAAGAACGATTACTCCAAAAAAAAGGAGACACACTCACCATCCGAAATTACCGATTATCCAGCGTTCACGTATACCAAATGTTGGGCTCGGCGAACGTGTGAAAATGTGTGTTTTCGCGCTCGTATTAACACCCGATGCTGCTGGCCCCGAAAGCCATGTTTTCTTCGCCATCTTTGAGTGTTTACCGTGACGTCATGTCTGACCAGACGAGTGTAATCAGCGGTTACTTTGACACTGGTCACTACTTTGCACGGCCAGCTAACGGCTTGTTTACAGCCCACGAGGATAGGAGAAGGAGTGGCAATAAGGCATACGTGAGAGCAAAGTGAGAAGAAGATACCCTCTCAAAATGAATCAAGCACACTAACAAGACAGAACAGTTTTCAACTGAGATCTGGCACTTTCGAGCGTATGTTTGTTTCTCTGTTGAGTGGGCAGCGACTTCCAGACACTAGAGGCAGGAAAATTGAAAGAACAGTGTCCCAGAGATCTGGTTTATTTTGGAGACCTTGAGGAGTTTCCCTGATACAGAATGGAAAAAAAGAAGACAAGTAACCAAAGAAGCCATCTGAGTTAGGGGAAAATAGCCTTCAAAGTGACAGTACACAAGGCTGTCCATCTTATACTCGATACGACACAGTACTTAGAAGCCAGTCCGCACCTTTGAGTAATTATGTTAAGGGTTCGTGCTGGGATTTCCGTGAAACAAGTGGTGCAGCATTGCTTTGGGATGCTCTGCAAGCGCGGGATCTGTTTCCGTTGTAATAAGGATTAGAGACGCACCGAGATGCAATAATTAAGGTTGGGACAGGACAGCAACATCAATCACAACAAACTGCTCTTGTAAGACTTGAGCCCGTTAGAGAAACAACAACCGACTTACTAAGCCGTTGTATTCATGCTGCTCCATCAAAGCATATTTAACTGCTGTTGCACTTGTTTATTAGCTCTTCAATTTGTCCTTCACATTCTTTGTTCTTTCCACGTCTACAAGCAGGAAGACACACATCCTCCTGACCTCTCTAATATGCTCCCCTCGTCCCTCCTCCTCATCTAGTCCCCAACAAAAATAAGGACAGCCACATGCTGGGGCATTAGGAACAAATCGTTTCCAAATGAATGAAAGCCCCCCGAATTAGCTCAGCCGTTTCCAGCCAAGTACAGATTGTAAGTGGGTCACTCGCCCACCGGGCGACGGCCTTAAGTTGCCCCTTGACAGCCCGACATTGTCCCCAGCAAGCGTTTGCAATCCACCTGTCATCACTTTAATGTCGCACACTCTGACATTTCCTGTGAACTACTTTGTTATTTGTTTAGATGGCAGGTAGCATTTCTGCATTTTCTTCAGGTGTGTTTCTGTTTAGAAGCACGTAACCTTCTTGAAGAAGCTTTGTCTGTATGTTAGAAGTAGGTCAACTTTTCTTTTCGCGTTGAATCACAGATACGTTAAAAAAAAAATTCGGCTAGAAACTACTAGGTATCGCTGTTCTTATTTCACATAACTTTTCTTTTACTTTGTATATTAGCAGACATCATTTAACCTTTTGCTGGTTTTATTTTCAAGTATAGATGTCCAAAGGAATAGTGATAAACAATACATGTTCCTACAAAATAATGCCACAGATTGGAACACTAAGAAAATTATTTAAAAAAAGCAAGAAGGAAAATACTCAGTAGACTGTACGTGATAACATGATTCTAATGCCATCGTGTTGTGCGCTAACCCTAACATGGCGTTATTTCTGACGTGTGCTTAGTCTAGCATGGCGTTATTTTTAGCACGCTAAGTGCTAATTAGCATGGCGTTATTTTTAGCACGCTGTGCTAATTTTAACATGGCGTTATTTTTAACACGTGAGCTAGCTCCAACAATGTGTTATTTGTAGCATGTCGTGCGCTAATTCTAACATTAGAATGTTACTTTTAACATGATGAGTGCTAGTTCTACATGGCATTGAACAAACTAGAATAAGGTAGAAGGAAGGAAAGTGACTTTACCTTTATCAGAAAAAGACATAAAGATGTAGTGTGATGCCAAGTTTCTTCCTGGTGGCTGAGTAAAGCTCACCGAGCCATGCTATTTCCTAAAGTGGTGGTGAATACACAGCCCTTCCGTTTTCAAGATACACGGTTACGTCGCCGGGTCCACAAATAATACGAATAATAACAATAATAATACTAAAAATAACAAGAATAATAATAACAATAATAGTTGGCTTGTATAACCCTGTGGACAAGCTCAAGGCGCTTCACATATGACAGATGGTGTGACGTGAAAGTAGTGTGACGTCAGAACAAAATGACGATACTCCAGGCCAAAGGTAAACGCCTACACACAACACGAACACAATCTGCAGACTAATTATCAAACATGTCAGACAATATTCCGAATTAACATTTGATCCCTGCTCTTTCATCGACTTTAGCCTTCATAACGAAAACGCAGAGAAAATATCGAAGGAGGCATTATCAGTCCAACAGCTAAAACGCTAAGGAGTGAAGAAGGATAAACATGAATTCCGTGTACACATGTCCAGTAAATACATCCGGTAAAGTTACTAACGCACATTAATGTATATGTAACAAGATAAGAGCGGTGTCTGCTCCCAATCTTTCCACAAGAACACAACACTTACGTGGGTTCTGAGTCGGTTTATTCCAATGCCAGTCGATAGTGTTGGCTGTGGCGAAACTTCTACTTCTGCCTTCTACGCTTTCGGTGAAATGTGCTCCCACACAGATAATTCAGTGGGAAACTTGGAATTAGAATCTCCTCAGCTCTCATGTTTCTCACTGTATTCTGACAACCCCAGACTCTGCATTGACACGTCGCTCCCTCACTCTCCTTATTCTGACGTCATACCCCTTTTTTTTTTTTTACCTCATCAATACACGCATTCCGAAAACTTTCGTCATTCCCGCTCATCCGTCCTTGCGCGTGCGCTTAGTCCTCCCACCCCGACTACTATGCGTACATACAAACAAACATTAACAGATACGGAGACAGAGAGAGTGGGGAGAGACAGATGAGACACAGCAGATGAAAGACTTGCTATTAATTGCAGTCCATTCACCAAAGGGCTTCTTATCTGTACAACGGGGAGGTATCGTCTGGAACACAAGCAGGCCTGTCGGGCGAACTATAATCCGATCCACGCGAACAGGATTCGGCTCAATCGTCATCGCTGGCTGAACCAATAGGTTTCCATGGAGACCACAGCAGGACAGATTAATGATTTATCCCGTATGCAGACAGCGTCTTGTTCGTTACATTTTTTAAAAGCCGAAACAATTAAATAATCGTATAAATCTGAATGTGAAACTTCCCTCTGGGGTATGCGTTGTATAATAATGCAATTATATTTCAGGAGGTCTATCAGAGCGTGTTTACGACAACTGACAGCTCAGGTCAGTACAAACTAGTAGAACGCTAACTCGGAGAGTACATTCCTTATCTGTTCTTGAGAAATAAGTCTGCCAACAACACCAGGCATATCAATCCCTACGGACCATAGCCAGTGGGAGAGCTGGGACCATTTGTTCATTGTTAATTAAGCGTGCGACGGTTTTCGTCTCTGACCTAAGCACATATGAACACACATACTTCAGTCCTGTGCAAGAAAAGTTGGATACCAGAAGCTGCTTTCTAGATATTCCAATCAAGTAATCAGAGCTCAGTAATCTAAGCGTCTGGATGAGGAGTCGGTGGTGGGTCGATTTACACCATCTGACACGAGTGGAGCGTGCGGTTGATCACACAGACATTCCAGAGGCTTCCTCCCAGCTCACGTGATTCAAATAAACAAAGGACGGACAGGAAGACGACAGCATAAAGACCGAATCTTGTAGCGGCCAAAGTCTATACAAAATGCAACACAAGAAGTCAGGCAATTTTGTCTTATCGCATCTGTGGTACAGCAGCAAATCGTCTCATCACAGTAGCCTTATCACCGCAGACAAGGTTGAAGCCAAACCCGTAGTCTGCCTCTCTTGGTTTGACTGTGTGGCACCTCCAGTGTCCATGACTACTGGAGTAGGACTAGACAGATGCTTCATTGTCTTCTTCAGCCTGGGTGTTATTGCGATGCCTGATGTAACTCCCGGCAAGTTGCTTTTTCCCAGCCGCAAAGCTGCGTATTATGAGCTACCTGATCCGTCTGTATCTGTCAGGTCGAACTGCCCACATCCTTGTTTGTGTCTTTCGAAACTTGACTACTTGTAGTTCTCTCTTGTCTGACCTCTTTACCTCATCAACAAACTCCAAATGTTCACTTACTCCGCAGCACCACTCATCCTTCAGACGAGATCCTGCAAAATGTTTGGGTAATCTCTGGACTTCCTACCCAGGCTCCTACCCAGGCTCATACAAAGTGGTTACACACTGCTTTATGTCATCTACACGCTCTGCTCCTTAATTCTTTTACTTTCCAACTCACTATACCGAGTACGCCTCCTTTAAAGAGAAATGACACAAAATGAGACATTCTTTATGACTACCCGAAAAGATAATTACACGGAATCGACCCTTTGAGAATTAGAATTTTTACATTTGAACAGCTGATATGAATAGGCTTTGACAAGGCATTTATTTGACGAGTCTGTGCTGACTCCAGAAAACCTTTATACAGAAGCAAATCCCTTTTTTTTCATACAGACGAATATTCTGCTTTAGAATCAGTTCACGTCTGTTTTCGCTGACTTTGTGACATTTGTTTTCAGACCTTCTAATGATCCGCACTTGCACGCAAACAGTAAAAAATATGCATCATGAGGTATGTAAGCATCATTTCAAGACTATGCACGATAAATCCTAATTTTGAATACAAGCTGCGGACGAAGGAAAAGCAAGTAGTGGAGGGATGAACGATAAGTAGTAACAGCAACAACAGTGGGAGGACATGACAGTGACATCAACAGTGGCATCGCAAATTCATGGTGACGAAGGGAAGGGGGCATTAGAACGGAGGGGATGTCTAGACCAATCCTCCCTTTTATGTAAATTTTCAGCACGACTGACACTGAACTCTGGGGACCTTGTCAGAACATAGTACTTGCCACACGAACATATTTGAACGATTTTTCTTCGTGTCAGAGTTTGGCTCCTTACCTGGCATAATCCAGTGAGAAACAAATGCATACATATTGTACTAGGCTTCATTTAAAGTATTTGTTAGTCTTCCCTTTGTGTCATTAAAAAAATACAAGTGGTTTGCGAAGAGGGGAATGTGTGGTAGTCTAATTGTAGAAACCCTGGCTCCTCCCCATGACTTCAGATCTTGACTCGGGACAAGGTTCTTCTCTCTGGAAGCTACTAGTGTGCGTAGGGCCGGCCATCAGAAGTTTTCTCAGAGTATTTGCTTTTCTTCCCCCTTGCTTGCTTCAGTTTCCCTTTCCTCTTTAATGCAAAAGGATCACTTGGTGCATTTTCCTGTCAAATACACATTCTTCAAATAGTTCTATACCCATTTAAAAGCAATGTTTCAGAGTTACCAGGTATAAATGTTATTTTATTATTAATTAAAAATAAATTTATTGCTGTTGCCCAATATGAACTGTTACATAATGCCTTCAGTCCAATGATTCATCTTACTGTCACCTGTCTTACGTGCATGACCTAGTTATGATACATACTAAAAAGTAAAAGTCCTTAAGAACGAAGACCCTCTGCGTGACCCATCATTCACGCTGTGTGTCTCCGTCCTCTCTCATTCCCATAACAGACATCAAGGCAAGAAAAAATGCGGCCAGCGTTTACCGTGGTGCACATGCTCTGGTCTGTCCACAGTTTTTCTCTTCCAATGACTGGCACTCCGCGAAATGTCATGTAGGGGAGCCTCTTCCTCTTCTCGCCCACTTGCTTCGGGATTTTTGCAAGGTGCCTGACAGGTGCTGGTTGTCTTTCTGTTCGATGGGTTGTCGTGATTACCAACACAAAACATCGGTCTCTTCAGTCGTGAAAAAATCCGCCTGAGGCATATCCTATTAATGAAAAGTTTACACGGACGAGCGCACGGAACGACTGACAGGCACATGCACTTCTACTTTGCACGCATCCATTTAATAATTCATTTATGTATTTGTGCATGTAATAGTTCGTACATTCGTCAAAAATAATATTAATCCAATAGTAATAATTATGTACGTAGTCTTATGCGTCGATTATGTCAAACATAATAATAGATGGTTTTCTGCAAAGGTCTGGATGAGTGTGAGCTTGCTGATTTTAAAGACAATGCTGCTACCTAAACTTTAATGAACACAATTGTATTTTGTTCGTCAACGTTCTTTAAGTGCGAGATCAGTGATGCAGATGAAAAACAAAGATAAAAGGCCTCCGCCCTTAGGGATTAAGTGGTGAATATACACTGGTTACAGCTTCACGAGCTGTCCCCCTGAAGATGTCAGATGTCATCTTTTTGTTGTTTTTGTTCAGTCTTTTTTGCCATGAGAGGAGTCTCGGCTAAACAAGAGTGCGTTACGCTCCCTCACTCCAAGGGCAGCTTGGTGAAGGGGAGGTTGCCGGGGTCTGCACACCTGTACACAACCTCGGCCACGAGGCGCTTGCCATCGGCTTCTCTACTTTGCCCTGAGGGCAATTTTTTCTGCTTGCATCATAGCTATAATATGCATTTTCTGTCTCTGGAAGGACCATTGATCCCAGTTTTTAACATGAAGCTGCAGCTTTTTCCTTCAACAAAACGTGATTGATGACCGCAAGTTCTGAAGCGAGCTAGTTGTCAGGTGTATGAGTGCGCGTGCGAACGTTCGTGTGTGTGCTTAATAATAATAATAATAATGCGTTCACTTGTCTAGCGCCATGTTCTGACCTGTGGACAGCTCAAGGCGCTTCACAAATCACAAAAGGTGTAGAAGGTGATTTGACGACAAAATGTCGGTGTTCAGTGGACCGTGTCCTCCACACCACAGGCCAGCGTCCACATACAATGCGAACAACAGTCTGCAGTCCAAATATCAAAACATCATAAAAGCCGCAATACACTTCATGACAAATGCAACAAATCCAACGGACACCACAAGTCTCATTGAAACGACGAATGAGTGCAGCACACGCGAAAGTTCACTGATCGAGGGGACATCATTCTAATATGTGCGTGTGTGTGATTTATCTCTGAAAGTGTAACTCCCTCTTCATTTACAATTCAGAGCAGGAAGAAGGTTGTAAATTTTCAGTCCCGATGAATCTTCGATTGTCTTCACAAAATATCATGGCCTACTTTGTTACATAAAGCACCTGTCAGTGACGCTGTTTACGATGTCTCCCTTTTGATGAATACTTAGCCAGCGGCAACAGATGTAAAGACCGTTATCCCCAGCATCACATGACGAATTACAGCGACCTTTTTTCCCTTTCAGACTCCTTTCTTCTTCTAAGTTTACTAAAAAGGATGAAACGGGGACAAAAAATGCTAGAATGAAATCTTGCGGAAACACGGCAAAGATGACCCATCTGATAACTTTTCATTGCTCGTTCTGTTTGGCCTGCAGTGTCAGGGGCGTTAGCCTGGTATCACAACAATGTTTTGTTTTCTTGCATCCATTGATTGATGCTGTTAGTGCTTGCTGTTTGTTTTGTTGCTTGGTTGGGTTTGGTTTTTTTGGTTGTTGTTTTTTGTTGTTTTTGTTTGTTTGTTTGTTTGTTTGTTTGTTTGTTTGTTTGTTGGGGTTTTTTTTTTTGTTTATTTGTTTTTTTGCAGCATGTGGTCAATATCCCTATCAGGTGAAATGTTACTGAGTTGATATGGGGAACAGACAAAAGAACCTGAAGTACCCATTCCCTGTTTCTCAGAGGCATTAATCAAACACCTGCAAGCGAACCAAGAATATTCACATTTCCTCGATATACCAGCAAAACAGTACTTCTGTCTTGAAAAGAAATAGGTGAATATGCACTCAGATGTGAAAGTTGGCAGCCAGTAAATCACTGGATACTAAACCTCCCCTGGCGCGACGACATTGTCACGTATGCGTCCGTGCCTTTGTGTGAAGTGATAAATTACTAGTATGTTCTGTTTAGAAAGCAAGGGGGACAATGCACTGTACCCGACGGTAGATGGAGTGAGTGATTAATATTCATTAAGACTCCAGAAGGCGTTGTGGTATTGAGTAGCATTCGGTGATTGGTCGTCGTACGAGTGAGACTCGGTTCCCGAATGGCGCCTAAACCTCGTCAAATCGAAGTAACTTTTCGCGACGTAACCTTTTAAAATATTAGTAAAAAGATAACTAGGATAGAATGCTGTTTATGTGGTGCTGTAAAGTCATGTGTTATTGGCATAAATGGTAAAATGTTTATAGCATCAGACTTTAGGTTGCTCTTGTACCTATGTGCTAGTGCTTTAATGTTTGCAGCAATTGAGGACTTATGGAGGACCTTAATATTTTTTTGATTGAAGGGAGTTTCGCGTACTTGACCACTGAAGTTGTGCTCGAAGCAGTAAGTAGCATACAAGTTGTAGGTTCCCCCCACGGGGCAGCTTTGTGCAGGCTATTCCTACGTGACTCCCAAGTGGCGTGTGTTCCAGCTGAAAAGGTCAACGCACTCGTCCCTACCTCGGAACTACAGACCTGTGTTGGTCTCCTGCCTCGATGGTTGCTGGATCCCACGGGCAGATGGCATCGGCATAAGGCAAACTTGCAGAGGTGGTCCCAAGTGTTGGTCGTATTGCCGGCGTGCGACACGACCTTACTGACTATTCCATTGTCAAGAGCTTGCATCAGGTGAACGTGACAGCCATCATACCCTTCTATCGGCATGACACTGTCATCCACATAATGATAATGACAAGAACAGCAGAACGAATAAACACTTCTTGATTTATTGTTCTTCCGTAAAACGAAACCCACTCTTTGTGCGGTTTCATTAGACTGCGACATTATCGCCATTGCAGTAAATCATCTCATCATTCCAGCAATGCCGTGCCTGAGGCTGACATTGACGGCCACAAGCCTCAAAGACACGAAAGATCCTCCTTCAGAAACATGCGCTAGTTTAAATGAGATCAGCAAGGCCATTACAACCCTAAACAAACCTCTCTATTATGTCCTTATTGTTTCTGTATGAAAGCTCTGGGCATGGTTTTGTATGCCTTCGTGAGATTGAGCAACACTTTTAAACCTCCATACCTAACATAGTGTCCTTTTAGAACCCAGCAGTTACAAAATGCCGGTTCTTCTAAAGCTATGAAAGTTTTCTTATTTTTTTAAAGCTGAACTGCTGAGTATTTACGAGATGGAAAAAAATCACCTACTTTTCTTGACCTTGCCACGACAACGACCGCCTTCGACGCATCCGTTGAAATTATACCAAAAGTATACTAATTGATGAACTGTAATGAAAACATGTTTTATAACTTTAGCCTCATTTTCACAAGTAGTTATATTTCAAGAAAGTTTGGCTTTAAAATTGTATCTATACTGTTACCATATGTGTTGCTGTATACGCTTTATGTTTACACTGTATGTTAGTACTGTGTACCTTAGTTGGCCTCAGAAGTACTGTCCAGAGACAGGGAAATAGAGAGAAAGAAAGAGGAAGGGAGAAAAAGGACGAGGTGCATCAATTCTACTACACAACAAGGAACGATAACTGATGGAATTAAATGTTAAGTTTCCTGAGTTAAGAGATGCCTTCGTTAGTGTCCACGGTCGCCATGGTTAAGGAAGATGAATGGTCATTATTAGCGTCCTGCCTTTGTCTCGATTTCCACAATTATCTGGAGATGTTACAGTCTAATATGTTTTTCTTCCTTACCTAAACCGGGTAAAGAAGCCTCATAAAACAGGGCTGTCCACTCTAATGGTCTGATAGAGAGGCACAACGACCGAACGAGGGGCAATGTGATCAACGGAGTATTGACCGAGAGAGCGTGGAGTGCGGCTCTTCAGCAGAGACTGAGTTGTGTGGAAATCAGTAACACGACAAATCTTATTCTTGATTACCTGACCAAATATCGTCTAGTTCTCAAATATTCTTCAGATATTCCTTACAAATCTTTAGCTAGCAGACTGTAATGTCTTTGCCTGACAAAAATAAGGTCAACTTATGAACTAAATGCAGGCTGTGAGCTTTTAGTTTCTCCAGGCGCTTTGGGTATGTATGCTTACAACCAGTAAAATCAGCCAGCAAGCCACCTGCAAGCCACCTGCAAGCCAAAGAAACCAAACAAATAACCCAGACAAATATGTCTATTTTTTAATTTGGTCTCTGTAATTGGTTTTAAAAGCAAGTCTTAGAGTTTCCTACTCAAAGAAGTCCCTATTCTACACCATATCGCATTACTCCTGAGATAAAAATTATTCCAATTGCAGTGGGTACTTACCTGAAATACACTTTTTTCCACCAGCTTTCTGTTCTTCACCGGGCAAAGCCCCGAAGTGTTCAGCGTTCGAAGTATTTCAAACTTCCATCATACTGGCAAACGTACTTTCACTTATCATATCATGTTGAGTAAAGATCTCATGTCACAAATGTTTGCCCCCAAACCTTTGGTTTTTGTGAACTTCACAAATAATTTTGCCAGATTTCTCCTCGGCATTTGCTCATCCAAGAAGGACCTTAGAATACTATTCTACTTTAGTGTGACTATCAGTGACTATCCTCCATGCACCCTCGCCTCTGATGTTCTTCTTCCAGTCCCCTTATATCAGATGCCATTCTTCATGTGCTTTCACTTCAGATGATCTTCATGTGTCCTCGCAAAGATGCTTTTCTTCATGTGCTGTCATCTCAGATGGTTTTTTTTTTCATGCATCCTCGGCTAATCTACAGTTCCTTCGATTTGATTGTGCCGAAGGACGCAGCTGATGGACAGCTGCTTTTTCACGAGGGATAAAAAGTCTTCAGAAAGATCAACACACAGGTATTAGATTGCTCCAATGCAAGATTGTTTAATTATCCGAGAAATGAAGACTTTTTCCTATTCGCGGCAAGATTATAGGCAAAGCCTAGCCTCGCGACTGAATGTTCTGTTTACACCACTCACAGTGTTTCTTTCTTTGATCCATAAGCCGGATCCATAGGCCAGATAATTATTTTTACATTTCATTTGCAACAAATTTCAGATGTTTTTCTGATGTCTGCCTCTTTTTCACTTGGCCGTCTTGAACACATTTCTCCTATGTTACTTCAATTTCAACTTTAAGTGCTTTGGGGTTTGTTTGTTTTTTGTTTGTTTGTTTTTTGTTTTTTGTTTGTTTTTTTGGCTTTTTCGGTTGGATTTTTATGCCGTTCACGTTTTTTAAATTATTTTTTCAAATTTCACTTGCTCCTGTTTATTTTTTAAAATAATATTTATAGCCGGATCCATAGGCCAGATAATTATTTTTACATTTCATTTGCAACAAATTTCAGATTTTTTTTCTGATGTCTGCCTCTTTTTCACTTGGCCGTCTTGTACACATGTCTCCTATGTTTCTTCGATTTCTACTTTAAGTGCTTTGGTTTGTTTTTTGTTTTTTTAGCTATTTCTCTTGGATTTTTATGCCGTTCATATTTATAAAATTACTTTTTCAAATTTCACTTGCTCCTGTTTACTTGTTTTAAGGTTCACCAAACCAACAAGAGGAGAGCTCAATGGCCCAAATGTATACCATCCCTACAGGATGTGCTTCAGAGAGATGTACAGAAGTAGGGATGTTACTTGTCAGTGAAGACTTCCAAGCTCAGCTGTTCAAGCAGGTTCAACAAGAAACAAAGTTCTCGCTACTCTGAGCTGCAAGATTTTAAAACTGAAGGAGTGGCCATACGAATTAATTAACTTCCTACTTCTAAATAATGGACGCTGGACAATTCCTAGACAGAACCATCAGCGTACTTAGCCACTGAAGCAACGTGATGCTCAAAGTAATCATGACAAATGCCTTGAGACCACAGAAGCACAGTCGAACATCTTTAACTGTCACCTGATGGTAGAAAGACATCTACATCGAGGACACTTTCGTAACATTATCTTTTCCTAATCTGGCATGAATGGCTTTGGCATGATTTGAGGAAATCTATCGGCCTCCTAGAAGTCACTGAAGCGTTGTAGGAGAGGTCCCTAATCGCAGTACATCTCGACTTATTTCAGACAACTGTCGGTGTCCATCAAAGCGCACTAGTTGCCTTCATAAAGAATCACGTGTGGGAACTTATTCATGAACATAAGGTCTTCTCCATTGGCGGGACCCATACTCGACTTTACTCCATTACATCCAGCGATCGGTCTGCCTTGTGTCAAGCTTCGCACAATTTTATGATCGTCAGTAAGTTGCAAGGGATCAGAGGAGGGCATCCAATCAGAAAGCGATGCAGGGGCTGCCCCTAACCAACCACCACCATTATCATAACTACTACATCTCTTTCCAAACTTCTTCGCTCACGTGGTTCTTCAAGGATACAATCTTCGAGCGAACCAGATGACTGAAGATGAAAGCATTTTTACCCCCTCCATCTTTTTTAATAAGGACACCAGGTCTGTTCTGGCCTGCAGCGAACACAAGATGCGACAGGAGCGAGTTTCGGACCGACACACCGATAGCATCAGACATTAGACAAAGACATCGCTGTGGGATGCCAAGTACTTTTCGTGATTAATGGTTTTATACGACTGGATAAGTGAAGCTGGTGCTTTCAGTGTCTGTCTGATTGACTTCAGGCATTGGATATGCCCTAGGGCATCAGTTCAGTACAGGGTTTATGCGAGGGAGGACAGCTGTAAAAACACACCACTGAAGGCTTCTTAGAGACGATTGTGCATCCGATAAAAGATTGCGTGTGATTAAACAATATCACTCAGCCCCTCGCTAGCTTTTAAGTCTCGTCTCTCTTTCTTTATGTATATACTCCTCGCTCACTTAGTTCTTCCAGAAACAGTCTTCTGTCTTTAGATCCCCTAAATCACTCGTGTAAATCAGGCGGATTTCGTTTCCTTTCCTGCTATCAATACAAACTTTGAAATCTCCTGCCTACAATGTTAGACACTCGTCCACTGTCTCAGTCTCTAAATCAGCTAAAATGAACGGATAAACGGATAAAGAGCGCATGAACCGTGTCCCTTCGCATGTGCGTTGAACGGAATAACTTGGAATGTTAGTGTTGATGTGAACCTCATCGCTTGTTTTCACCGATCTAGACGCGTATATATAGGTAATCAAAACATACACACACGCACACACGCACGCACGCGCTTGAATATCCAATCACACGTGCGCTACCTAATCATGGGGGCGTAAACATTCACATTATGAAATCGATCAAAGAGTTACACATGCGCGAGAAATTTTGTATCAAAGGTTAGGAGCCGACTCAAGAGTACAGTGGAGCTTGTTGTGGGTCTCGTGAAATTTTTCACTTAAATCACAGGAGAAAATTCTGTACATTTTTTTTTATACCAGCTTCATCAAAATTGTCGATTGACGGCACTCGGCCAAATAAAAGATTTACATCCCAGGAGTCATTCTGATTGGCCGCTGAGCATTGTTTTCGGAGAGATTTTTTTTTAATGGACATCAGACGTTGTCGTGAAACATTTCTCCCCTCGACAACATCAGCCGGATCCGAATAGCCCTGGATGACTTCGAAAACATCTTCATGGCCACGCTGAGGCCAGGAAAAGAGCATGGCAGGAAACAATTACTGGAAAATAAGTGGAAAACACCTCCTGCCTTGAAAGAGCATCCCTCAATCACACATGCGCGCGATTCTCGATCTTGCACCAGAATGTTAGCTCTTCCTCCTCAGGAAAACATATTGCGTGCTACTTTTTGAGGGCACACTGGGAACAGCCTGATGACAGCTAACGGCTAAATAGTCAATACATGGCAACAAGCTAAAGGTTTAGCTGCTTGTTAGGTATTAACCAGCAAGGTTAGAGGTTAGCAGGTAGCTGTGTACTATGCTAGGGATGGCCTGAAGGCTAGCGTGGGCTGGCTATTCACTTCCTTTGTCGAGGCGAAAATAAAAGTTAGGAGCAAAACGAAGATGTGCCGAGCATGTGAACCTGTCTGTGAAGACAAATTATATTCCCACCCAAATGTCCTCTATGGCCCGACACCTCTCACCCTTAATGCACTAACGGGGTCATTGTTATCAACATCAACAAAAACAGTTGTGTCGCTTTCATAAACAATTCCTTCGATGACTCTCGCTCGGAGCATCAAGCAATTCGCACTGGATGTTAGCAGCGATCTTTGCTGTACATGCTGAGTGCATATGTAATACAGCAGAATTCTTTCTCTTTCTTTCTCTCTTTCACACACACAAATACATACATATACACATACACATAACAGTTCTATCTATAGTGTATATATTTTCGTGTATATGTATAAGAGCGAGAGGCCATACAGACAGGACAGGTATATAGAGGGATAGAAAATGAAGTCGTCTGAAACATGCATTCTGTCTGACAGCATTGTTCTTGTCATAAGATGTGAAGTATGCCCTGTCCTCAAAACTGTCTGAAACAGGTCGGAAGGGGGAACATTACTTCCTAAAGTTCTCGGGTGCGTTGCAAAAAAAAGAAAAATTAATGATAGGCTCATTTTTTCCTCATTTATTAAGATGTGTTTGAAAATTTAGATAGGAAAACTAGCAAATTATTGGACACTCTCAGGGTAGCAAATGTGAAAGCTTCTCTGACCTGCCCCCAGTGCACAATGGGTGCTGAGTTCGATGTTCTGTAAGCTAAGGTAAAATAAAAGAAAAACTAGAACAGAGTGCAGAAGTGGTCCTCAAGGCAACAAGAAACACAAGCACGAGGCACCATTTATTAGGTTACTACAGGAAACTCTAGAGAAAGACCCCAAGATCCGCAGAGCTCATTAGAAGAAGACAAGAACAAGCGATGTTGCGAAATTTCCCAAGGTAGTAGACACATCAGGGGACGTAATTACAAGGTACATCTGTGTCCCCCGGAAACGCAAGGCTCAGCAGCTATGGTCCTAATAAGTCGAGGTAGCCATTGTTGCAGACAGTACAAGTCGGGGACATTTGCATTATCTATAGACCTCCTTGATCTACGCATGACTGCAATTACAGTAAAGTTTATGGTCAGCAGCTTATCCCGGGGTCAGAGATTACCTCTGCTTCATGTCACTAGGCCCTGTAGGGATTTTACACACAAATATACCAAAATCATAGAATCGAGTTGATGGCATGCAAAATGTAAAAACTGAAATTAAAAACTCACCATCTGGTTGCAGTGAGCTTGGCATCGTGCACGCACTACCCAGCGTTTCGATGAAGTCATGTCCTTTAGTTCTCTGGTTTGCACACGGGCCGCACACAGCACTAGGAGCACTACAGCTTGCAACACCAAACCTTGTGTGGTCTTCATTTCAGTATCTGGTCGCAGATTCCTTTAATTCTGGCACAATGTTTTGCAGCTATTTATCATTGTCATCGATGACAAAGTCGGTTGAGTGCTCTGTTGACACTCAGGGGAAGGGTGGCTGTAAATGTCTGGCATACCCGCCAGCGAGTTCCATTCCAGGCCACCTTTGCTTCTCGTAATGTCAACTGTACTTTTTAAACGCAGAAAATTATGCTCGTAGCTTGTGAATGCGAAATAGTTGCATCATTTATGATTTCCTTAGCTAGTCGTTAAATTCCATTTTTTCTTGCCAGTTTTTCAGTTGTTAAATAGTTTCTCTCCGCTGTTTGCTGTCAGAGACATTCATCTGTCCAAAAGGATTCAGAAACGACGCTCACGATGAAAAAAAAGTCTTACCGATCATGTAGAAGTAATTTGTTCCAGAGATGCATCATCCACGCAATGCATCATCCAAAAACAAAAGATCAAGAATTCCTATACAAGAGCTATATAACACTTATTCAAACAAGACAACCGTTACTTCTGTCTTTCCGTCCACATGCAATTCAGCTGTCAGCACCCGTAGTCTTCCATCATACTCAGCTGTGTCGTGGTGGTGCACAGGCTATGTCTGGTGTGCCCACGGGCAAAGTTGTTTTAACAAATGTTTCGACAGCGAGATGTTGCGGCGAGGAGAGGAGGACCGTCTGACACGGCGCGACACGTCGCTAAGCGCTCTCCAGGACCACCGGCCTCGCGCCGTCTACCAGTGAAAGACGAGCAGACGACAACTCAGAGGTGCAGACGCGCGCCCACAGGCCACGCAGACAAGTCCTCGCATCAGCCAAGCGTGCACGAGACGATGGCGGGAGGTGGAGGTGGTGGTGGAGCAAGGCGGGGGCGAAGACTCGGTGGGGCAGTGTCACGAAGCTCAAACCTTCCTAGCCTTCTGGCAAATGGCGAAGGAGTCTGAAGCAGTCTTGTCGTCTGCTTGCCACTGGCGCTGAACGGAGATCACGCAATTTTTTGCATTGGTTTGTGTGATGTCGACGTTGACTAAGTGGGCAGCCTAGCTCTCAGCACGGAAGTAGGTTGCTGGTCGTCTGCCGAGACCATGGCCTTGCCTTGAAGTTGTAGGCCGACAGGTCTCGGCGAGTCCTTTGGCTACATATATGGAGGAAAGATGAAATTCTTAATATCTACAGTATATATGCAATAAATGTGCTGCTTATTTACTTGTTTGTATCTTTTTTTTTTCAGCGACATCCACTTTCCAAGAAACCGAGACCACAGCAGACCATAAGGTTTGATCTTTTGTATCTCCGTCAACACAAGAGCTCGTATCGTCTGCTTTTCCTCTTTATGTTGATAATAAAAATACTAGATTCATTGAAACCACATTTAAAAAATGAAATCGCAAGGATAATGTGATACAAAATAAATGGTTGTACTGCTTGGTGCATATCCACACAAGAACAGGCTTAGTCAGCCAATGAGAGGGACCGCTGACCCTTTGACCCGTAAGCACACGCCATTATGAAAATAAGTACATGTACTTTTAGGCGCCAACTTACGCGCGAGGGGTACCCGTGGACATACTTTCACACTTTGGGGGTGAAAAAGGATGAGAATCTCAGATTTAAAGGACATCAATGCTACTTCATCGACATCAAACCTTGGTTGTGTGGCTGCAGCAACTGTCTTCACGTATATAGTGAGCAGAACTACGCTTTCGAACCCCGCCAGTGACAGCGGATACCTCGTGATACAAGTCCATGAACTTATTATTCCTTTCTTCAAAATATTCTTCTCGCCAAATTGTCTTGACCTTCCCAGCCTTAATCAATGACCCGCTATATATTACTAGCCTCGTTAGAGACCTTTAACCCTGTTTAAAACGAGGTAAAATCTATGTCAGTAGGTAAATGAAGAAATATATTTCCATATTGCTATTGTTTTTTTCTTTTGATGCGACTGTTTATGCAAACTTATATTAGCCTGCATGACTTTAATTGTAACATTTTATCCTTAAAATTATGCGAGTTGTGCTCGTTTCCCACGATACCGAGGCCACACGGCCTAATAAATTTCATCTATTGAATAAATCATTACCATAAATTTCGTTCTTTCTCTCACTCATCCACTCTCTCACTCTCACCCTCTCTCTCTCACTATCTGTCTCTCATTATCTCTTTACTCGCTTCCTCTCTCTCTCTCTTCCGGACTCAGAAGATACTTTCGTCGATACCGCTGGCTAAAACTTTTTAGAGTGAACTTTAAAACATTTCATGCCATACAAACCCAAATTTCTTCTCAAATAAGTTGAGTGCAAAGTACTTTTCTGCGGCCGAGTTGTAAATTGAGGGCTTCTATTAAGCTCTTTTCCAAAGAAAAGAAAGAGAGATAGAGAGAAAGCAAGTAAATAATTAATGTTTAAAGAACGATTAACATTTCTTTTCATTTCTAAACCATTTTAAAGATAAAGATTTATAGATAATACATAAGAGAGATAGACAGCTCATGCATATTCAGTGTTTGAGTGTCCTGTGAATGCATGAATGTTAAGGACTTACGTTTGGTGATTAGTTCCATCCAAGATTAAAGGCTCACATGATAGTGCGACGGAAATAAAAGTTCCATGAACAGAGTAATAAAGATGGGAAAATGTTCCGGTGATTTAAAAGAACCAAAGCCATGATCATCAAAGCCAACTTTTTTGTACTCTCTCCCTCCTTTCTCACTTCTCGCTCACTCACTCCTCTTTCCAAAGATAGTAAGAGTGTTTCTTTCTTCTGTTTGTTTTATGGCTTCTATTTTTTACCATTTTTTCTTTCTCACCCAAACATTGATTTCTTTCTCCCCAAGCTAATACATCTTTCAGACGTCCTTACAAAAAGGTAGAGAAGCTGACTGTCTCCAAGAAAAAAAGATTCTATTGTTTATTGAATTCGTAGATTTTTATTTGTTCTTAACTTTGAAATACGTATATTGACCAAAAACCATTCAGTTACCTTTCAAAGAGATATTATTACTCGTTGGTTTTAATGATATAGATATACATCCAAAAGGTATTACACTATATGGCCATGCTTGAGTTCTACAGTCACCTTACTGAGATGTAGCTCAAATTGTAAATTGATATAAAAAGTAACCCTTCCTCCAAAACACAACAAACTTCAGTCTCCCAACATGAGTGCTTCACCCACTGAGACCTACAAACAGTATCCCAGGTCACTCGAGCATGGCATAGCCGAGTTCTGGGTGGGGCGTTGTGTGTGGAGCACCTTCAATGAAACTCTTGACATACTCATCATCTACACCAATATTACAATATTATCTCCGAAAATAGCTTCCTTGAACATGGGTTTGACTTGTTAAAAAACAAATAGATCAGTGGGTGATATCTCCTATACCTTTGACCTTTTCCTCATCCCTCCCTTGGCCGGTCCATGACAGATAGATTACTATTTGACAGCCTGTCCGCCGCTACGGGACATGGCGGGGGAGACGAGAGACTGGTCCACCAAAGACCTCGGCGCCTTCCTGATGATCCTTCCATCTCTAACATGACAGATCATTTTTACTGTAGAAGATGCCTTAATACACACAGATGATTTCAGTCTTTCTTAAAAAGAGCGACCGTGGAGTAGATAACGCCACAGACATCACTCAATAAAAATGTCTGTAAGCCCCTGGACAAGCCTCGGTAACCCGCGGTCATACACTGAACACAGGATTATCAATATGCGAGAACCTGCTCTATATTTTGTTCAAGAATATGAGGAAAGGAGAGGGGTGTACATCTTCTCTGTATATTACATTCAAAGCCGTTTTTAGTTTGAAACAAGATACTTGACTTAAATATTTGAGACCAAACCCTTCCAATAATGCTGGTGACGAGCGAGAGCTTACAGTCTGAGTACCTGACCCTCTCACAGCAGATTCCTGAAGCACAGGGGATTCGATCTCCAATCCCACGCATTCGAGCTACAAATTTTTTTTAGCATCTTTCACTTGCTTACACTGTTTCTTAAATCCTTTTTTCTCGTATTTAATTTGTCCACTAGGATCTCAGCCATTGAGCTTTCACATAAGGACTCAGTTTTTGGGTCATTGCCATACTTTTGTTGTAAATCTTTGTGTTCGCCTAGACAACCTGCAGCTGGACCAGGCTGTGCAAAGATCGTTACTGAGAAAAGATGATGACACTGAAAAACAGCAGCTGTGTGCTTATCTGAAATAAATTAGATCATTTTATTTATTTTTTTTGTTTTGTTTGAAAAGCCAAGATCCTATTGTGGACATAAATCAGAAGGTAGTAAGTAGGTTAGATGTGCTTTTCTTACCTTACATTTCCTTGTCGTTGGAGTTCACTCCTTTGCTGTTCTATGGTTTGGGTTGGTTTGGGCTCAGTATGCTTTGCGGATGTGGCGGAAGTTTTTTTTTTTTAGTTTGTTATTGGCTTCAAGTTGGCTTCTAGTTCGCATTCATATTTTCTCTCTGCGAGAACCAGGGAGAATCTCGTTGCCAATCAAGGCGTCCTCTACTGTGATAAATGATGGTCCACTTCCCTTTTGCTAAATGCGGAAGGAAAGACTTCTGCAAAATGCGGGAAGAAAGACGGCTTGCTGAGAATTGGAATCATTTACAGAAAATCAAAAATATAACATATTGAAATTCAAAGAATTCATTTTTCTTTGAACTTCTTTATTTTTCTCCTCGACGACCTTTTTTTTTTTTTTTTTGTTTTGCTAGAAAAGAATACCAGAATGGAAAACTGCTTCCTTTTATGTGCAAATTGTTGTCAAGATAGCATTTAAAGTGTATTTGTTTTATTCCCATGTCTGTTATATGGATGCTCCTATGATGAGAGGAGAGGGGCTGTAGAATGTACTGTACTGCACGTGTTCAGAGGTGGTGGTAGTAGTAGTGTGTGTGATTCTTTTTTTAGTCGCTTCAGAAAAAGAGGAAAGCTGACTTCCGTGGCTTTTAATGAAGAAATTGGCAAGGCTATAAATAAAAAGAGACAATGTACGAAAAAGTTTACAGATGACTGAAATATGCAATTCTCAATACAATGTAGAAAAAGAAGGACACTACAGTGGATCTTACGAAGAACAACAGAAGCCATTCATCTGTTTTTCAGTTACAATCTTTTGTCCACTTAAGAAGGAAGAAATGGACACCTAAATACATCACAGCCATGTCTTATCGTTGCCAATGGTGAAGATTGTTTTCCTCCTCATTCACGCCCAACCCCCGCCACCCAACAAGCAACCACTTACCCTCCATCCTCATGCTAACAGAATTTTCTTTTTTTCCTTCTCTAAAATTGTCAACTTCCGCTAAGCTAGAATGTTATTGCCAAAGCGTGTGCTGTTCTGGCTTAAGGCAAACACCCAAGACAGCAAGAGAAATAAAGGTACACAGAAAATAAGAGAACAAACCTTGACAGCTCAAAATCAAAATAATGTTTTATTTTCAATATATGTTATCGGGGAGGACCTGGGATCTGGCGGCCCTGTGCGTGTGAACAGTTTTCACGTGCCGCCCTGCAGGGACACTACTCTTGTAGCTAGGTGGCTGTCACCAACAGACAGCAGAAAATGATGTTCTGAATCAGGTCGGGATTTGTTTATTGAAAGCAAAGCCATAGTGAAACTTTCTTGCCATTCTCGGAAGGGTTTGAATGGTTGAGGACATTTAAGCGCACTATAGAAATTACTTTTTTTACAATTAATTTAAGAAAAACTTTTCGTTTCCTAGAAATCCTGTCACTGAGTTTTGAGCAATGCGAGGTTAACAGTCTTGTTGCAAAAAAACACCGATCACCATATAACACTATGTGACATGATGTTGAAGGTGTCTATCGATCATCATCATCGTTCGTCGTAGTCGCCATTATCATCAGCATAATCGTCGTTATATATTGTTAATAAGGTTTACAAGAAAAATATTAAACGTCATATTGGATTGAAGGTGAATATTATCTGAATTTTATTGTTCCTCGCAAAGAAATAATGCAATAAAATCAGTCATATTTTGTCCTGAAAGGGATTTTAAACAAAAATGTATAATTTCGCATGGTCAGGATTGTTTGCCAATGGCAAGTGAGATTTACAAACTTCGAACTGCTGCAGCTGTGCCTTATCAAATCTTCTTTAATTGCTTTTCTTTCTTGAGAAAAAAGTTCATAATTGCAAGAATACCCTTTTACCACCCAAGGACAAACGTATTTTACAATCCTAAAGAAGGCATGGTCAACAGATGACCGAAGTAATTTTCCGTCATTTCATTTATTGTACAAAATTCACAGCTTCTGTGATCTTTTTATCTTGTTAGAAGGGAAGATGGCGCAGGTAAAACTGCTACTTAACTCCTCATTACTTAACATTGAAAGGGCGGTAATTTCTTTCAAACGTGACCCTATCAGTTGTGAAATGATAGAAAGGAAAGCTTGTCTTCCCTGAGTGAACATGTGCCGGGTTGCATGAGAGTTTGTATCCATTTTCTACACCTACAAGTGGCCCAAATTTCCCACTGCATGTTATGTATGAAAGGGAGACACGTATGTTAGGCTGCATGAGTGCTCTTTTTTCTTGCCATGCATAAAATTGCCAGAACAGTCAGTATGTCTGAAATTTATGGACAGCTTCATGCAGCCCTTTGCAGGATACAATAACAGTTTTCAATATCAGCAACAATCACTAATCTTATTGACTATATTTCATCAGGTAAGGTGGGTGTGCACACTGATTAATGTCTCTGTTTGTTCTCTCAAGCTTCATGAGTAGCTCTTCTCAAGTGTGAATTCATTTGTCTTGCGCATGCGTTGTGTAGGCAGAAAGCACAAGACATAGGTGAGATTACTGTTTTATACATGCTGCCATTTAATCTCGCAATGACCTTCATGAATTTCCTCTATGCAATAAACAACCACTGATCTCTTGCCTTTGACATCTAGACAAACAAAATCACTCATTCAAAAACAGGGAAGCTGGTTTCAGGATCTTGTCTTTATGTCTTAATTGATATTTCTTTTTTGTTTCAGGAAGAATCTTGCATTACAGTTTAACATTTCACTGGGCATGAAGAGGATATCAATCTCTGTATGACTGGATGAACAGAGAAGAGGATTGGGGGAGGACCACCAGAATCTGAGATAAAACCCACACACCCCATGTCTTACTCTCACTCCTGTATGGACCACTAGTGCCCTGCATGGAGTCTGGGTTAGGGTTAGTTACTCATTTATATATTAAAGAAAATCCCAAGATATAAGGAACAAATTTATTTTTGTATTTTTAATACATTTCAAATAAAAATGTTTTAAAAATTATTTTACTTATTTTATTTGTTGTTTGTTTGTTCCCGAATTTCACGTGATACATCATCTCTTGTCCACCAAGAAATTACTTAATTTGCTTCAATTGCAATTGCATCCAAGGATGAAAATGTTGCTGTACAGTGAAGGGGGAAACAAATCTTAACAAATCAGAGCATCTAAGCATATAAATTATCATTACAGCATCAGTTTCAAGCCTATTGTTGCTTTTAAACAATAGAAACTTTTTTTTCAATTTGGCTTATTATCATCTTGGCTGAGACCTTGCTTTGTTTTCTCTCGTCCGCGATGTTCTCTTCTTCAACAAGAATTATAGTTTAAGGGAAACAACTTCACAGACAAAAATGTATGTGTGGCTCACAGTGTCTAAATCTGTTCTTACTCTCATCTGTGTGTATTGACATAATGACAGGCGTTTGAAAACTGCTTCAAATTGTTGTACTAATAGTCTGGCCATTTTATATCTCTCACTTCCTAAAAAGCTTTCATCAGTTGATGCATAATGTTAATTCCAATATCAGTTATGCAAATCTTCAAAGTCCGAAGTGAACTGAGTTCTTTAAAAACAACTGATCTGATAAAAGTTTATTATCACACTGTCACGTCCACAATTAAAACATGAAGATAATGATTTCTCAGCTTTTCTTTTTAAAGAGATGAAAGGTCGATAATTAATCTGGGGACGGTATCTTTATTGCTGTCTCTGCACCTGTTTGTCTTTCATCTGCTGCAGGGCTTACAGATAAATAGTTGCGATCAAAGGGAGTTATCTTTGCTCTAAACGATACAAAGGAATAACTGATTCGAAGCGTGAGTGGAATGAAAGTATCTTTATGTGACTGTAAAAAATGATTGAAAGATCACTCAAAAAAAAAAAAAAAAGACAGAGGGCACACACACACACACACACACACAAAATATAGTGAGGTGGGTTTGCATCTACAAATCAAACCCTGTTTTAAGCACTTCAACCTCGAGTTTCAAACATTTAAAACAAATGTGAGCGTGGAGGGAAAAAATTGCAAAAAAATTCATGAGACATAGAGGAGTAGAGTGAGAAAAAAGAGAAAAGTAGGAAAGAACAAAAAGTCCTTTTCAGGAAAAGAAAAAGTAACATAAGATTTATCTTCACCTTTTGAATTTATTTGCAATAATTTACAATTTTACTGGAGAGTAGACAGGTTAACATCCTGCCTTAATACACAGTTGCTAGTGTCTGTGGCAGGTTTCTTTTATTACAGCCGTTACAAATTAGCACAGGTCAGGGCATGCGTCTGTATACTAATCAGCTGCTGCTCGACCTTAATAAACATTAATTAAAAGGCCTGTTGTAGTGGGCCCCACAATAGTGTTAAGCAGCTGATGGCTACATTGTTTGGTTTAGTCTTGCAATCCTGCTCAACATTTTATGACTGTCCTTCAGGGAACCGAACCTCCCCCACTTCCAGACAGCACAAGATGTTGAGCTGGCATTGGCCCCATGCTTACTGGAGTAGACTAATTTTGGGTACAGACCTGGAGGAATGGTAAAGTGAACAAAGAAAGAGGGTGGTGAACATAAAGGAATAGATTGACTACTCAAGGCACGACTTGTTGACAGTCACCACAGAGAGGACTGTAGTGAACCCTGTCAGCCGCTGAGTCCAACTAACCTTTTCCCTCCCCTCAAGCAAACAGCACGGATTGACCAGCATAAAGAAGTCATTACAGGTCAAAGGAATGAATAATGTTCACGAAAGCATGTAATGTAAGCCCCTTAACATACCTGACCCATGGACTATCAGCAGTTAGTGTCTGACAGATGTGGAAAGTTGAAACTGGGTGGGAGGGTGACTAGGGCGAGCAGACGGAGCGGTGCCTTTGTACACTGAGACAACAGGGATGTAATGTGGGTGGGTTTTTTTTTTTGGTTTTTTTTTATCGTCTGACGACTGTACGACAGGAAAAGAAGGCTCAGAAATCACATCCCTTGTCAAAGAGTGGGTGGAACTTTTTTTTTTCCAAGCTGAGCCTGCGGTCACATTGCAGATCAACAGCAGTGTAGGGAGGTGGGTGGCTTGAACAAATGGTGTGCAAGGTTGTGTAAGTGTGTGAATGAAGGAAAAACGGGAAAAGAATACAGACTAATCGAAAGACTCCCCCACAGACCTATTGACCGCCGTGTTCAATGAATGGCCGAGGCGCAAATTTTCTTTCTCTTCCGAAATATTTGTCCCCCTTAGCCAACAAGTTCTAATGACTTACACACGTGAAGACCTTCTTTCAGGATGTCTTTACTGCCAGTCATCATTTCAGAAGAAATCATTTTTGTGAAGACCCCAGTCATGTCCCATTAAGCCTAAGGATAAAAGGGAGCTGAATGCCCCATTCGTTTACATTCCAGGAGAATAGAAGCTTCTGGGTGTAATGCTTTCACAGGTTTATTGTACTGATATTGGATGATTACAGACAAGGCGATACGTTCGCTAACATACCCAAAACTAAATCATCGAAAATATTCTCATTTGAAAGAGACATGAAAGTATTCCATTGCATGATGTTGGATTTGTTATCATCAATCATTGCAAATTCACTCGGTAATGTTTGGCAAAGCCTGAGATCAGTGTGAAAATGAAAAGCAAAAGATTGGTATAAAAGTAAGATGAGAGAGAATATGTGTTTCTTTAATTTTTATAAAAATGTTTTTACTGTTTGACATATCTTTGTAAGAAACATATTTGTTTATAACCGCTGTAGCATCCCTTCAAAATGCAAGACCGTCAATCAAAATCTAGAGGAAATGAGCAGGATTTTTTCATCTGCATCACTGATGTTAAATGTAAAATAGAATGGATTATATTTTCGTGGAAAAGAGCCTAAATGTTGTTATGTGCTCTCCGAATGTAATGCTTATGAACAGCCGATGTGCCCAACACTGAAACACATCCACTGCTTCTATGTTTCAGGTGTTCGAGGAATCAAATTCTCGTCACTAAAAAAAAAACAGTAAACATTACAGACACTACATATGATGGGAGAACACATACACATGTATTTTCTTTGTATATACCATAGCGCCGGCAATATAAGTTACAGGAGTGACCACTCCTGGTGCCAGACAAACTGGACAAACTGGTCGTGAAAACTGGAGTTAAAATCACGTGTCCTAAAACGGAACCAAAACCCTCATACTTTGTGTCTCACGCCTCTTCCAACAACCACACCATGCTGTCCCACAACGACCATTCATACTCAGAAATATAAATGACATCATGAACACCCTGGTTTCACATAGAGTCTTTGTGCAAGTCGGAATCAAGGGAGCTAATTTTTGCTAATTCGAGAAGAATTCATTAAGGCCACTCCGGTTTGACACTACCAGCCTTTGTTACAATTATTATGATATGACATTGCAGTTCCATTCAGGGGTTATTTATAGGGCATTTATTTTTTAAAGAAAAGGTTCTTTGCTACAGGCCTAGCTACAGCCCGGAAGAGAAAGGTCACAGGTGATGGCCACGTCCTAACCATATGAACGCACGCACAATGTACCCAGGCTATTCATAACAGAAAATAAAAGAGCAATAATTAAGGTAGATGTACATAGAAACCATTCATTACACAATGGCTAACCTCTGTTTCCTTCTCCTTTGTTGTGGCGTTTTCCGTCTGTCGCCATTATCTTTAGGAAATGGCAGTGAGTACAAACTCTGAGTGTCAAAGAGAACATTCAACAACACATCGCATCCTAATCTGTTCTTTTACCAGGGATTCCATCGTATTCAGCTCGTGCGGACAACGCTATTTTTAGAAATGTTACGTTTCGTCACTTCCTGTTTTCTCGATACTTAATAATACTTAAAGCTCTGCCATTGCCTGCGGCCTCATCAGAAGTTAGAAGCTCGGCCAGTCTGCACGTGCATTTCTCCAAATAGCTGAAGAAAACATACACACGTATTTTATCTGTATACACTCCGTATCGGCAAGGTAAGTTACAGCAGGGATGACTGTAGGTGCCAGATTTGCACTGGACAAAACTTGTCATGGTGACCAGGCAGACAATCACGTGACCAAAAGGAACCTAAACTCTCATACTTAGTGTCGCACGCCTCTTAAAACAACCACACGATGCTGTCACACCATGAATCTGTATCCCTTGGATGGCTAGCAGACGATTTTTTTTTTCAATTAACTCCTAAAACGAGGCTATGTACAGAACAGCTTCCTGTTTAGCGAACGATGACAGTGGCTATGTCTCCAGTCTGGGAGAGTAACAACAATAAATAAACAGTCAGGATGTGGTTTATACTGTTGCGTGGAAGGATGCTACTGTGCAAGTGTCAAATGTTTCGTTGTAAGTTTTTTGTTTGCTTGCACGAGCAGGTGTATTGAAAGAGCGAGACGAGTGGCGAGCGGCTCTCATTCCTGCCATTGGACGTTCAGACAAAAAGTTTAAATCTTTTGAGAGCCAACATCTGTTTTAACTTCGCAAGAGGCCGAGAGTTGGTCTCGACATAGTCAACCACCTATACACGTCCATGGCCACACAGCAACCATTCATACACAGAAATATAAATTACACCATGAACACCCTGGTTTCACATAGACTCTTTGTGCAAGTCGGAATCAAGGAAAGGGATTTTTGCTAATTCGAGAAGAATTCATTAAGGCCACTCCGGTTTGACACTACCAGCCTTTGTTACAATTATTATGATATGAC
Source organism: Pomacea maculata (assembly GCA_004794325.1). NCBI lineage: Eukaryota > Metazoa > Mollusca > Gastropoda > Architaenioglossa > Ampullariidae > Pomacea > Pomacea maculata. Next base: position 861,291 of record SRHC01002267.1, read on the forward strand.
ATTGCAGTTCCATTCACGCGTTATTTATGGGGCCGTTATTTTTTAAAGGAAAGGTTCTTTGCTACAGACGGAATAAAAAGGTCACAGGTGACGGCCACGTCCTAACCATGTGAACACACGCACAATGTACCCAGGCTATTCATAACAGAAAATAGCAGAGGAATAATTAGCTTGACCTACATAGATGACATTCATTACACAATGACTTACATCTGTCAGTGTAATTCCTCTTTTTTGCAAGTGTGTGTGTTGGGGAGGTGGGAGGAGTCATATTTTTTACATTAAATGTGCTTTGTACAAGTGTCCTCCTGGGTCACTTTTGGATCTTTTTACAGGGTTAACAACCTTTTTTATTATGATAGGGGTATATCCATTTTAGTTTAATAATTCCCAACATATGAGTACATAATTATGCTTAATTTTCAAGATATAATTCTTGAAACATTGACATTGTCACCTGCTATTAGGTAAGCAGAAGAAAATACTCGCTATGCATGAGAGCTCCGCTGTGTATAAGTAGTATTTGTCAGAAGGAATCAGTTCCGAGAATCTATGCACATCTTCCACTGAGATTATCTTCAGATTGTCGTGTTCAAGAAACGATTTTGCCCAGAAAATGAAACGGCTGATTTTGAAATAAAGCTCTACATATTTGAACTTGAAGAAATGAGAGGCGTTGATTTAAAAAATAAAAAAGTCAAACTAAATCAACCAACCATCCAGCCTTTAGTATTCAATATTCATGCAGAAACAGTGTGTCTACATCGCAGTCTACCAGCGAGTTTGGGGCATTCAAGTTTGGGTCTTGCCGCTTTTCCCAGGTCAAAGCAAAACGAGGTTTGGTTGTGTCAGAAGTCAGGTACCCAAGTAGACAAGGAAAGATCGCAGATACGAAGAAGACGACAGCTACATCCCCAGATGTGACCAAAAAAACCAAACAAAAAAACAGTTAAAATAAAAAGCATTGTCTTCTCGTCTGTTTGCACAAAAAAACAAATGATGAAAGTGTGGATATAAGACATCGGTGCAGTCTGGCAAGGCGTTAGCAGTCACGCTAGCTGGAGTAAGCTCAACATACCAGACCCCGTCACATCCCATGATAACAAGCTAATTGGACTAGGACACACTAAGTGACACGAATGCCAAGAAAAGGTTCATGAAATATAGAGACATTAAACGGAACTGCACTAAAATGGGAGAGACTCTGGCCAAACGAAAAAAAGATGGAGAAGAGTTAATTGTAGAAACAGACAAACGGGCGAACCAACAAAATGGATAGTGAGCTTTTGATGCTACTCCCTTTATAACGATCTATTTAATTCATGAGTGTAAACAGAATAGAAGATAATTCTGGGAGTTAAATAGTTAAATATGTTGACGCGATTGTCAGAGAAACAAAAGGTCATCTATTAAGGCCTCTAGAGGTCCTTAGCTCTGTTTTGTCAATTTGTAGTTTTACCACTTTGACAGCTTTGCACTCATAAGCACAAATAAATTTTTACCAGCCAAAGATTTTTCTTTTGCTTATCCTTTAGAAATCCATGAAAGGATAATGTTGGACAGTTTTAGGCACTTCTACAGTACACATTAATGTCGAAGATCTTTTTATCATTATTATTACTGTAAGAGCCGACACGGTCGAAGAACGCTACGTGTATCAACCGCCAACATCAAACCGAAAGTGGTCAACCCTCGGGGTGGTGGGTGCATGCATAATTCTGTATAATTGTCCATGGGCAGCCGACGAGAGCCATACGTCGGTATCGTATGATCCAGGAGGCGGCGGGGGGGATGGGGGAAGGAGGCATAAAAAGATTCTGAGGGGGGAAAACAAGAAAATCTTTTTTGCCACTATCTTCCCGGCCCAATGCTTAAGGCGTGATTCTTCATAAAGTACAGAAAGATTGAGGAACCAAGAGAGAGAAAGAAAGAGAAATAATAAATCTTTATTTAAGAGGGTACAAATCTAGGCCTTGATCCAAAGAAAGGAAAAATAAACACTACTTTACTGCAAAACAAAGGCATTAATAAAAGAGGACTGTGTCTGGGGGCACATTGACTTGTAAACCTTGCATGGGAGTAATATGATTATGAAGTTTATCTTATTCTGAATGTTATATATTTGTTGTGATTACGATAACCGGGTGAGTCATTTTCGAATGAGTTTTGTTTTTGGTTAAGCATTGCTTTGTCTTTCAACACTGAAAGCAGCATATGCGGTGTGGGGGAGAGTGGGGAGTGTGCATGCCTGTACTCACTTACCTCCTCCTTTTTTTGTAATATGCGAGTGTGTACATCTTTCACTGTTAGCATGGAGTCTGAAAACCCACTACTGTATAGTAAACAAGGCAGCAGTATCGGCAAAAAGTAAAATAAAAAGTTGAATAAGGTCTGGAGTCAATTAAATACTATGGCGTCCCTTATTTTTAATTTGACAAGTTAGTTCATTAATAAAATTGTTTCCTTGTTTAAGGCCTCGAGAGCAATCAAAACATTCAGTTAAATCAGCTTCTATGAGAACAATACCTTGACGACACTATGCACATTTTTAACAACACCTAAAATTTCCCATCTATACCAAAACTTGCCAAAGTTTATTCCTATTTATAGAGTCAAACGCTTTGCGAAAATCAGTAAAAGCTACATACAGTTTCTTATTTTGAGCTAGTTGCTTTTGTATCATAGCATTCATACAAATTATGTTGTCTATTGTGTTACAATCCTTCTTAAAACCACCCTGCCCTTTCCCTATTGCATTATTTAGTTCTATCCATCTATAAAACCTCCTGTCTAAAATAGAACTGTAAACTTTATTACAAATATTCAACAGAGAAATATATCTATACTTATCTGGTTGGTTTATGTCACCTTTCTTATGCAGTGGTTGAATTATGGCTTTTGTCCATGCACTTGGAAGAAGACTATGATCAAACAAATATGTCATTAGAAAAGGAATTATTGTGTTATAACGCGAGGAACAGAGATAAGAAATGAGGAAGAGCAAACCTAGATAGAACGATGGAAAGAGTGAAGAAGGAGCAAGGGACGGGAAACAAGAGAGAGAGAATAAGGAGAAAATTACCTTGGTAAAGAAAAACTAAAACGTTGTAGGTATCACCAAGTATTGCAAGTTTGCCTCATTGCTTTCCAAGTCCTTCAGCCCCATCATCTATATGTCTTACAATACTTAGTGTCAGTCAGAAGATAAAAGATCATAAGTTAGAAAATCAAACCTGTCGTCCTTAATTAGTCATGCTAATTGCTTCCGTTTCTCAGACCGGTTCGAGGAGATAAATCAAGACTTGCCTGCTTGAATAAAAGGAAATGGCAAAGTGTGGGTCACAGTGTTTTATAATGCTATGATTTTTTGTTGTCTTTTTCTCTTTATAGACCCGGTCGTACATCCACCCAGTTACTGTGTGAGCATGGAAATGACTTCAAGCCAAGATAATAATTGATTGCGTTGATTGTGAAACTGCGTTGGTATATCAGATATGAGATATGGGGGTGGGGGGAGGAAGGATGTATTCAGATAGAATCTAAAATCAAGAAGACATTAACAACCTCTACAAACTAATTTGCATGTACCTGCATAAACAGTGCATCGAGTGTACTCAGTCAGAAGGTAAGACTTGCAAGTCACGTATTTTGCTTGCTATGGAAATGCTTAGTTTGATCAATCATACATTCGATCGTTGACCCATAGCCAGTGGCGGAGGAACCAGGGGGGCAAGGGGTAGCATCCGCCCCATCAAAAATGATACTGAAGGAACAAAGATGTAAACGTCGTTCACTGTCAGCATGGAGTTTCCTCCCTCAAACACAAACATCTTACTGAGCCACTGATCTCCCATATACGCGGGACGCAGCCCTTGAGATACATCATCGACTTGGCAAGCTTCAGGCTAACTATAGATAAAAATGTTGAATGTGATGAATTTTCTGTCACCTCTCATCACGGAAATGTGAAAGACAAAATTCTCCAAGAAAGTGCTGGCGCCCTCATATCCTACGAGTGAGGACTTGTCGACACCCTAGGAATTAAGCTGTCAAGACTAACATAACTCAAAACGTAATACAAGACAGCATTGCACAAGGTTGAGAGAGCACCAAGACTATTATTTATGGTTTCTTTATGTAAAGAGCAGCAGCAAAAGAATGAGAATAACCAAACTTTTGGACTTCATTGGCTGACCAAACTGATAATAGTGCGAAAGGAGGTGGTAGAAAATGGAAAAGAACTCACTCATACGGGTTCATCTAATTATTTACTTTGTCTTGTTTTGTTTTTGCTTTGCTTCCATTTTAAACTTTTTTCAAATGCAGAAGTGCACACCTCTCATTGAAACTGAACCTATTTTTATTTTGATTACCGTTAGGTCGAAGATAATTTCATGAAAAAAGGGTATGGTGATCTCTCACGGATTGAAATTCTGCCATGACCTAAACAGCTTGTGGACTTTAATGCTGACCGCTGCAATGTCGGCAAGGGGAGGGTGTTCTTCCTGGATCAGACTACTTTTGTTAGCAAAGCCTGATCAAGCTCCCTCGCTGACGTCAAGCCAATTACTTCAGCAAAGCCTCGTCAACCTCCGTTTCACTTAAAGCTGCTTACTTCAGCAAGGTCTGAAAAAAAATCCCTGTTTTATCTTAAGCCTCTTGCTTTTCCTGACCAGGCTACTTCTGCCTGACTTAGTCACTATGACGTCTGCCATGACCGCTCTTTCCGAAAAAAAAAAAGAAGCCGCCACCTGGACATCCAGGACTAACGTTGGCGTCTTACACTGCAGCCATCATAAACGTTTTTCTGCTTTCCGTCCTGATTTTTTTTGTTTTTTGCGGTCCAGATTGCTCCAAGAATACATAGAAAGATACATAGCTGAGTGCCTGATTGCCCCCAGTAGAGAGACTGCTTGCTCGCTCTCAATTCAAGAATTGCAAGTAGTTACCTAGGTGACAGGCCTGGGAAGCTGTCTGAAGCAGGTGTGTTTATGGTGATCTGTGGAATTTGTATAGCGGTAACCACAAATATGGACCCCATACTATTTTCCCATTGATTTTTATAATGAAAACGCACTCACTGTTAAAAACGCAATACCTATTTTAGTAGAACACAAAAACTAGTGTAATTAACATGTACCACAAATTACAATGACAAAACATAGCAATGTTACAAAAATATACAAAGAGTTTGTATCGCAACGTTTGGTCAGACTTTTCTTCTCGGTTCATGAGGAGCAGAAACATCGACCTTGTTTACGTATCCCAGATTCTTCAGATGGTCGTGAACGCTTGAATAATAGATGCCTGACATGCTCGATCATGCAGATTCTTTGGGGCTACTGCCGGGACATTCTATGAGCAGACAGGACAAAGGGGCGTCTGGTCACCCTAGATTATCAGTCTCACAAAATATAAAGTATATTTTATATATATATTATCACTGCAAAGATTTTAAAAAATGGTCCTTGTGAAACGTATACATTCTCATGCACTTCCACTCAAATCCCTCGTCGCCTAACCTTCTTCTGTTACTTAATAGTGTGCAAAAAACGAAGGTTAAGTAAGAAAGATTTCCAGTGTCAAGTTGTCTGCAGTTGCACAATGAAGCATGGACTCTGACTGCCCTCTGGCTCGCGAAAACTTAAAGGTCCCGAGAACACATCCTGTTCCGCTTAAGCTTTCCTCAGACGGTTCAACTAATTGGACCGAAACATCCTGTCAAGACCTGGATGGTGTTAACTTTTTCACCTCAGTTTCTCACATCGCTGCAATGAATATATTTGTTGTCAACCCTGCACGAGCGTGATGAAGTCTATCATTACGGAGAGCCCGACTACTATGTCACACCTAGGCCGTGTGCTAGCGGCTTTAATTGTGCTTCTCTTTAATAAGAGAAACGAGATCAGATTTAAGAGTTAATTACCTAAAGTATTGTCGACAAGATACAAGATTTTATTTTGAATTCAAGGGTCAAAAGATCCTAAAATTATGTTTGAAAAAAATGCTTGCGCACATGCATTAATCCAAATGAAGACGTCCTCTAAGACCTGACAGGACCTTTTGTGAAAGAGACCATTGTTTATTCCCATGCTTCAACATTTGTGAACTCATTTGTATGCTGGGGTGTGGAACATTTCGTTTTAGTCCACAATAAGTCCAGTTGTGTCATTTCTCTGTTTGCTTAAATGTGGTTTAAACATGCGAGCATTTTTTAACAAAAGTTTGTTTCACCCACTTGGTGCATGCGTGACCCAGAAGACAAGGTGTGACGACTGTGATAATGAAGTTTATATTGTTTTAATATAAAGGTCTGTATCTGATCTTGGTGTCAGTCTGTGCCGTACTCCATTCACGATATTTTGTCGGAATACCCCCCAGCATGATATAGTCGTCTGCTAAATTGTCCACAGAAGGTCTGCACGCATTGTGTGGAGGTCTGTGTACCTGTCAGTAAGATTGAACCATCGCGTGCCGGAGATGGCGGCTCTGGCAGTTTATTGACCGCATCTCCAGGTACCTGACACCCTTCCCAATCTGGGTGCACGGATCCAGAACTGGATGTAGACATTGTATGTCCATTTTAGCCTCAGTTGATGTTTTATGCAAAACCATATTCTAATGTCACCGTCGGCAAACAATAATTTCCTTGAAAATGATTAATAAAGATTTGTTTGTATTTTTTTTTTTTTGTCATACTCCAATTACCAGCCTCCATGCAACATCTTGTGATGTACTCCTTCCACGATCTTTGATTGAAACACCACCCGGCGGGGCACCCCTCTGATAAGTCGGTTAATCGTCATAAAGCAGCGGCCATGAACGAGCACTTTAATCTGAAAGCCGCTACATTGTCTAAAAGCGAACTCGACACGTAATACACAACATGCAGGGACACCCTGCCAAACCTCCGCTGGGCTCCTCCCCTCCACAGCCATTTCTTTGCGCGAGCTATAAATCAAGAAGGAAATTCCGGGTCAAAAAATGTATAATGCATGTGCATCATTATAATAGGTGTAGTCATCTAAAGGTCGTAGGGGATTGAATTGTCAGGAGATCAGAGGTAGATGCTCTTCTCCTCCTATCCAACTCTAAGGGGACCCACGCCTGGGTCATCTGGAGGAAGCGGGTTTCGAACCGCCTGTAATGTGAACGCCTTCACGTCCAGACTTCGTTGCCCTGTCCACTGGTCTATCCGCTTCCCTACGTTCGAAATTTAAACCCAGCTTATCATACTGTCCTTTCTTTGTTAGCTTCCAAGCACGCTTTTCTTCATACATCGTCTAGCTAATGCTAACTGTGCCACAGCAACATAGGAAAAGGTGCTTTCTGAGGGTTAGTCCTATGAATAGTTTATATTCGGTGATGCAGCATTGTCTACTGTCCATTTTGACAGTAAAGAAACAAAATGGCAGAGAGCGACTCACATCCGCCAATACAGCTATATGTCCAAAACAGTTCTTTTAGACTTTAGAGGAATAGTGTAGAATTGAGAGTATAAACAATGTGCGACTCGCTGATCATATATACTTCTGAGTTTTATTATTTGACAACAGAACAATATGATATGGTACTGATAACATGCACAAAGCTAACAAGGATATAAGGCTTTAACAAGTCAAAAGGACAAGATATTAACACAGCAATTATGTTGTCATAAAAAGCGCAAAAAAAAATACACAAACCAATAAAGATGCTAGCTGGTTATAACTGCCAAGCAAACTTAACATCACAGCAGTGGCATGTGACAATTTCCTCCCACTGCTCCAATCCCTGAGCCGAGTACTCTTTCGTCACGCAGGTGCCAAATCACCTGTAGGGCAAAAACTTTCTGTTGATATAATCAGCTTGTCCGCACAGGCACTATCGCCCTCATCTACTGTAGTGTCAAGCGCACACTCCTAACCTAGAAAATACTGCAGGCCAAGCTTCTACCCCCTCCTACCTCTAAGTTCTACAGAAAATAAGGCACATGCAACCATTGCAATAACAGCAGCACAGTTTTGTTTTCTAGGTAGCATGTTACCATAAATGCTGTGGTCAGAACATAAAAATAGGAACGGCCATGTCACTCCTTAATGCTTCTACTCAAAACATGACATGCAGCCGGACAATAACTCTTTACAATCACCTTTAAATGGACACAGAGTCTCAAAGAGGTTACCGTGACAAATTTCCAATATGACCATTATGGATAACTTTTCAAACATAATAGCATATTTGACCATCTGTGTTTATTAAGAAGACTGCTTAAACATCATTATTGACTTCACCTAAGCCAACATAACTTGAATCAATGATCCCAGCAGGAGCAGATACAAGACATTCTACTCAACATGCATTTAGCACAACAGCTACCATGCCCCTCAGACATTGGACATGACCTTTCTGAATAACTGCTAGAGTATATCTACAGTGTGGAACTTACCCATCCATGTAACTTCTACTGCATGGATGTGAATAAAGGGTATGACCATAGGATACTTACATTTTTGTGCATAATGCATAGCTGGAAACTGCAATTTAAAAAAAAATATTGGCTGTAGATTATAAAATTTTACAGAACCGTTTTAAAAAAACTAGAATTGTCAATGCTTAAAAATATAACACCATAAGGAATTTGACTCTTAAATTATGTATCACATTTTAGGTCAACATTTTTTTCTGTGTTAGTAATAGAAAATATTGAAAATACACAACAAATCTTAGAAATGTAACATTTATGACATGTTTTTTTTGTTTTCAAATCAGACCTTGCAAGGTGTTGACATTGAAGTCTTCTTGTATCCCAACATCACTTAGACAAACATTTTAGGAAAAACAGGAAAATGATCAGTTCTCTTACTTGTTTAAAAAAAAAAAAAAAAAAAATACTTGCAAGAAGCGCAATAAAAAAACTTCAGTTTACAGGAATTAGAAATATGGTTAAAATAACCACCCAGTTTTGTCTTTCACCACGACTATGTCGCTCCAAAAATTACATTCCACAACAAAATTTCCAGTGTCAATGGGTGTATAAATAAAAAAAATCTACTTCAGAAAAAAACATTCTAATGCCTGGTATTCTGATTGCCTCTACAAATTTTACTGGATTCTTGAAGAACAGTTTTATGCTTGCTTCTCCTCATGCTCTACTGGGATGTGATGTAGAAAAAATACAGAATGACTAGATCTTTCTATACTTAGTGACACTGGCTGAGATGACCAACTCAGGTAGCACAGTACAGCAAGAACACTATATGTCCACAATTAATTATGCTTGCATTTATATAATTATTTAAAATAAAACAGCTGTTCAAATAATCATAATAATAACAGAAAAGACGGACATATAATTTAGAGGAGTCCAAGATCATCTTTTCAAAAGGAAAAAAAAAAAGCAAGACAAGATCTGTAAATGTATGGTAATCGTTAGAATGGTACTGTACCTACCATTATTTGAAATGTAAATTTATTACATTAAAAGTACGCTAAAATTGTACATCATCATGCACTGAGGATGTCAGATGGAATGATTTCAGTAGCAATGAATACTTTTCCTAATTAAAAAAAAACCAAAACCATAGGACAAATAGTTCAACAAGTGGTTTTGTATCTAAGGCACACTAATCAATAACAATCCGTGTCAAAAAATATTCAAGCGATTGCATTACATTATAGATATACTTTTACAGTTTCTTTCAGCTTTGTCATAAACTGAAAGTTTTTTTTTCCTCTGAATACAAAGCTTTGTCGACTTCCAGCTTCATGCAGAAAGTAGATGTCAGACAATATTCCTTATTAGCACACACAAACCAAACGTTGCCTTCACATTTCAAACTTTGTAAGTCTTCTTGTTTTCACTATTATAAAGCAGCAGCATACATAAAGACAAACAGTAAGTTACAACCGAAAACACTTCCAATACCAACAATTTAACTGAAATTTATCATGGACATAAATATTTATAACAACTAGAATGAATGTTGTTGCTTTTGAAAACAGTATCACAGGACCACATCAGTAGCGCACTGCATGTACTTGTTACAAAGTCATAACATACACTTAATAATAAAAATCATTTGACAGGAATTCCCATCCATGGAAAATTCTTTCAACTTCAATTTGTCCAGTTCATCCAGTTCATTCTAGACCACAAGCTCATGGTGTATGTATATCATACAGCGAAGAAAGGGTGATGACAATAAAAAGTAAACAGTAGGTCATGGAACTACACTTGCTCTATAAGTTCTCTGACAGCCCAAAACAAAAATAACAGCAGAAAGGGAGTAGATGCTGTAAAAAAGTAGTAATAGAGAAATAGAAATAGAGAGCCACTGAAAAGCATTATACAATTAGTGAACTACATCCTGTGCAGGTCATTTCCATTTCATCATACATACACATGCTAGAAGGTAGTTGAAACTTTTCAGATGATGGTTCCTTACTGACAACCATCTGTGAACAATAGCTTTACATAAATAGTACCATTAAAACATCAACAGTCGCAAAAAACGATGCACTTAAGTGAAGGAATACCTGCCACTGATGTTTGTATTATTATATAAGAATGACTGGAATTCAACATTTTCAACACTTGTAAGAACATTAAATATTGAGAAAACTGGATACATTTCAATGGTCAGATCATAAAAGCTGCTGAAGACAATATCTTAACCAAAATATTAGTAGACAAGTTCAAACTTTTTTGAATATGTTTCCTTATTTCTTAAGAATTCTGTACCAAAAGTGGATCTGACCTGATATGACAATGAGAACTGATGGATGAATCCATTAAAACTGTTGTCCCCACAATATTATGATTCTACAAGATACAAGTGGTTGCTAATTTTCTAATATGAAATTTGTAGAGCAGTTCATCGACTGTATGTGTCTATGATAAAAGATGTAATGACAAAATAAACAAATTTTGGCAAAAACAATGAAACAATTGAAAAAGACTGGCTGACTTTTCAGGAAAAGCTTTGTGGGGCTGATATAGTTGCCACCCAAATGGTGGTAATGGTAAGAACAAAGATGTGATGTTATAGGGACTTTCAATAGAGAGCAGTCCAAGGCACAATGTTTCATCAAACAGATGAAAATCACAAATCTTAAAGCTCTCAAAAGGTCACCAAGTTTATTTAAAAAAATAAAGATGCAATCAGTGAACAAACAAAAGGTAGGTAACAGAAAACCACATGAAGAATCACAGAAACAGCCATAGAGACCTTGAGTCAAGTCATAAAAAGCTCACTACTGATCTGGGAAAAAAAAAGGTTCTATTATGGAATTCTTAGTTTTTTTGTTAACTGCAAGCTATACTATGAAGAAAACCCAAAATACAGATAATGTTTCCTATAGTGTTTTGTTGAAACAGAAAAAGGGACTAATTTTAATGTGACAGCCTGCTAAACATTTTCACAAAAATGCCAAACTGAACGTGAAAAATCAAAATAAATAAAACGAGATTCGGATTCTGATTCAAATTAGCATGATTTGTAAATATTTGTGAAAGATACTTTATCACATGCTTTATCTACACCTCCTTCCTATTAAAGACTTTTTACAATCAAATGACGATACTGTTAATAAACTATACGATGCCACAAGAAAAGGAAAAACAATTCAAAACTAAATTAGCTACCACAAAATTTTAAATTATATAGCTGAAAGAGTCTATAAAGCTTAATTTCTTGAACTTCAAAAAAGTCAAACAAGCAGTAATAATTAAGCCTCTCTAGTATAAACAGCTTGGTTCAAAAAAAAAAGAGATTCTTTGTTGTACATATAAAAGCAAAAGTTTAGAAACATTATTACCGTCTATGTAAGGTGATAACACACTTGAACAAAACAATTTTATATCTTATGTATCAGACATACAACATTGACTTTCCACCTCAACAATGAACTTTTTCCCAAAACCTTCAATCAACAGCAGGATTTATTAACTACAGTTTCAGGCTATAAATTCTAGGGAAGAAAAACCTCCCACTTCTATGGGTATTTTTTTCTCCATTTCATTCAGTTGACTAATGGCTAAGAAAGGAATAGAAATGTAGTATATAACAACATACAAAAGGTTTTCCACACACAGTGTGATGAAAATTGATACTTTCTGAAAAATTTTAACAAATTCAGCAATTTAAAAAATAGCTAGTCTTTATTAGTCACATTATAAAAGTGACAAATTCTATAGTGATATTCTTTTAAAATTCAAAAATTTTCTTACCTTTCACAGGGCTTCTGCTTACACAAAAAATTGCGTACAGTACGCATTAAAAGTTCGGAGGACCCTTTCAATTTTCGTCGATGCGGTCCCATTCAAAGTTGGGGGAAGAACAGGGACCCCTTAAAAATCTGAAGAAGGGGTCCCTGGGACCCCAAAGAATTTAGCCTTAGCAGAAGCCCTGCTTTCATATCATAACATGTTTATAAAAACAATCTATTCAAAGCAGCAAAAGTGGTTGCGATTTTAAAAAAAAGCATTCTGTACACGATTTCTGGATCTCCAGCTTTTATTTATGCAAAAAAAAAACAAAAAAAAACAACAGCTTTTCACAAAGTTTTAATCTTCAAATCTTATAACTGAGTACAAAACTCTGCAAATATATTGTATAAGATGCATAAATGTGCACACTTAAGTTGGACCAATGCATAAGGAAGATAAGAGCACTTTGTCAATGCATGCACACACACTCGTGCACACATTCTGAAAACTGTTAATTATCAGTTATTGAGTAACTAGAAGCCTGTGTTCATAATTTTCATAATATATACTAATAATATATCAAGCAGCCTTCTCATGAAGGTGATGGGAAAAGGAGACTAAGGTCACTGCCCTCTTTCCTGAAAACAGGTCCATTGTTTGTAGCCATCTGTCTCACAATCACACTACGGCTCTTGTCACCCAACATGCAGCCTATTCTGCCATTCTCCACTCTTAGTTTGAGATCTCTGCTATACTGCCTGAAACACAGAATCAAAACATATTTGTTCTCGGTATTGCATGTTTATAGAGGTTGGTTATTAGAGTTTTACACTATGCCAGCAACTAAGGCTATATTATGGCAGATCTTCATAGAGAAGACAGGAGGAGCAAAACTTATATTTATTAAAATAAAATTATTTTGGGTGTCTACTAATGAGTGTCAAAGGGCACAGAAGCTGGAAATAAGATGGAGAAGCAGGGTGTGAAATAGGTGAATGACAAATCAAAAGCAAATGGTGGTTGGCTGGTTGAGTGACAGAAGAGGTACTTCGAAATTATACCAATCCAGAAACAGAAAATTAAAATTTGTGAAAATAGCATGAGATTTGTGTAGGAAAAAAAATGTAAAATAAAGAAAAGAATTTAACAAAAAGCCTTGCATCATCAACGGACTGGAAAATAAATACTTTTCTCAGAATGGTAACATAACTTTCCATTTACAACCATCCAGACAAGAAGAAAAATATTCTACCCTTAAGCCAGTTTAACTTACCTGTTAATAAGATTTGCAAGAATTCCCACCAGCTCGCCAATCCTTTCTTCATTGACATGACTGTACAAGCACAGCACAAGATCATTGCCACCACTGAGGTGCACGACAATCAACTGGTCGCTGCCTTGTGTGATGCTTACTCCAGTCACCTGAAAAAGGCCAAATAAACAATAAGTGAGGAAAGATTTTTTCATGCTTTCTTTTCATACAGTTCTTTCTCCATTAGCTTAGCAACATTCTGGCAATTGTTTCTGTACACTTTATCTCCCTCTTGAGAGGCAGAAAAACTACAGCGCTGGAAGGAACATTTTGAGTCGGTTCTGAACAGACCAGATCCCCCTCAGCTTGCAGACATCCAGCCAGCAGCTATAGACCTTGACATCTGCACAGACCCACCAAGCCTGGAAGAAGTGACAGTAGCAGTCAAGAAAATGAAGAGCGGCAAAGCACCAGGGGCAGATGGAATAACAGCAGAGATGTTGAAAGCAGATATAAATGTGACAGCTCCCAAGCTGACTGAAATCTTCAAGCAAGTTTGGGAATCAGGGCAGCTCCCTGTTGCTTGGAAGACAGGGCTCATCTTCAAGTTACCCAAGAAAGGAGATCTTGGAGACTGCAATAATTGGAGGGGCATAACACTTCTTTCCCTCACCAGCAAGGTCTTCAGCAAGATTGTTTTGTCAAGACTGACGGCAACTCTTGAGAAAGAC
>SRHC01002267.1:876221-901922 GCA_004794325.1 Pomacea maculata
AGATGCCTCAGGCGCATACTTAACATCTTTTGGCCAAATACCATCAGCAACGAAGAACTCCACCGAAGAACTGAAACCGAGTCCATCACCACGCAGGTTCAACAAAGGCGTTGGCGATGGATTGGACATGTGCTCCGCCAGCAGACAGCAGACCTTTCCAGAGTCGCCCTACGATGGACTCCAGACGGCCGAAGAAAACGAGGCCGCCCAAAGGAAACTTGGAGAAGAACAGTGGAAAGGGAGATGAAAGGAAAGGGCTGGACATGGGGTCACCTAGAGCGGGTTTCAGCCGATCGACATCGGTGGCGGACTCTGGTTGAGGCCTTATGTGCAACCTGATGCACGAAGAGGAATAGATAGATAGATTATCTCCCTCTTGACTTCATGCATAAAATCCATGTCAAGATGATGAAGCTATATGCTCGTTTGCAAGCAACTTACATTTGTGAATGGGATTCCTTTCTGCATGGCCTTGAAATGCTTCTTGTGGTCAAGTTTGTAGATAAACTTGTCTGTGAAAACAATGGCACGCTCTGCTGTTTTGTTGTGTTTGTTGGCCTGTTCAGAAAAAGCAATAAATTAACAGCATTTCATAAAAACTGGAAAAGCTAATAATAGATGATGAATGGATGATGAAGATTGGAAGTGGTGCTGGTGATGATAACGACAATGAAGAAGTAAAATCAAGAGATGGAAATCCATAAGAATGTAACCATCTTGATGCTGAGCTTCTAAATAATAAAATAAATTTCTGATGAAATATTTTTGACTGTGCAGTTGATTTTGAAAGTGATTGGTGTAAAAATTTTTCAAGACTGCCAAAATGAATGATCATATTTTAACCTTGTGTACAAAGCTTTTTATGGTAGGGGGAATACGAGTAAAGTCTACTGGATATAACTAGTTTCTATTGGACTTATAAGAAAGTGAAGTGGTAAAGTATTTCTGGGCAGTTTTTTCCTACCTCTTATCAATACTAAGTTTTCTTTAAAACTTAATTAAGTTGAAAGCAATAGCACATTACAGGCAAATCTTATAACTCCCACTTACCTTCCTGACAAAAGAGGAAAACAGGACCTTTGTAAAACCATCCCTAGACTTGAGCAAGTTTATTTGTGATACAAAGTCTGCAGTGCTGCTATTCTCTCTTGTCTGTATAACAAATGTGAGACAAACAACAATTTACCAAACTATTCTCACAATACTCTGTCAATATTCTGACAATACTACCATTCGTGATTAATTAATCTGCCTGAGAGCTGCTACCCACTGAATATAATCATTCTTAGAATTTTACAAGCTTTAAGAGGGTTTTTTTGGCATTTCCTCATTAAGCTCAGCCAGATATCTTTTTCTCTCCCTGTGCATTATGGAAACTCAAAACCAATTCACTTGTTTTACATTTTAAAACCTACAAATTCACCTGAGCCAAATAGTTTCCCTCCCACTTGCGCTTTAGTCCCCATTCAGGGCGGCGACGCATTAATAGGTCTCCAGCAAGGACCTTTAGATGCCATTGAGGTCGCTCTTCTTTGGGGATTTTGCGCAAAATCATGTGAGCACGCCACCTAGCACAGAATTCAATGCAACACAGATATCATAAGATCCTAACAATCTTGGAAGGTTGGAAATGGCAACACTTAGAAGACAAACAAATGTTGAGAAAACATTTTGTATCCTCTTCTCTTATTACTGACACTCTGATCCTCTAGCCAGGTGTGGCTGCCCTTATTAGACTAAAACTACAGTCCACAAGATTCCAGTCAACTTGACTACACTCAAGTAGATCCACTACAGTCCATGACAGTTCAATCCAAAAGATAAAATAAAGTTTATGTTTCTGGTTGATTCCATGTTAAATTAAAAAAAAACAAAAAAACCAAAAAAAAAGCACTTGTACAGAAATGGTATACATCTGATAGCTGATGAGAGAGCGAAGAAAAATCAGGCTACTATCATCATATGATCACAATAATAAGGAGCAGAAAATGAGCTGTAATTTATTTATTACCTTGAATGAACTTTTTTCAGCATGTCAACCAATCCCTGAAGAACTGCTGGGGGTGAAGGCCACTGCACATTCTTGCCAAAGTCACGCATCTGGCGCACATTGCGAAACCGTTCCACAATCATGAGAATGTAGTTACGCATTTTGTACCGCTTGAAACATCCCATAATCAGGTAAATAGCGCGCAGTTGCCTTGCCTTCTTTCTTGCCAAGGCTCCTCTTACCATCTGCATAACAAAAGCTCAGCAGCTCACCTCCATTTAAGACAAATGTGAAAGACATTCAGAAAGTGAAAACTAACTTCACATCATACCTTTTCTTTTTCTCTTTTTTTTTGTGTGCTAGTTTTGTATATTTCCATGGGGGTAGAGGGGGGGAGGGTTTCCATTTTACTATAAGAATGCAGGAAATGAACAACATAAAAGACTAGAGAGATTAAGAAGTCAACCTTTGACCCCTGTCCCCCCCCCTTTTTTTTTGTAATGTTTCTTGACTTCTAGTTCTACACTTAGTTTGCACTTAAACATTGACATCAGCCATCAAAGGACACTTATCATTAACCATTAGATTTCATTTTAGTTCAGGTTCACACTGCTGTTAAACAAAGTGTATAAAGAGAATCAAAATTTGTGGCATAGACCCTAAGAATAAAATTGTTCTAAAGTTACCTTTTGTAGGAACAACACAATTCCAGGGATCTTTCTGTCTCGTGCTTCCTCAAAAGCAAAGATGGTCTGAGGTGAGCGGATGAAAATCTTGGAGCGGCCATATTTGACATCCTGACCACAGTTCTGGCTGTTCACTAGATACTTCACCCCGTCCACTACATTTCCTCGGAAGTTGGGCCAGGTGTCACGAGCAATGCATTTGTATCTATGCAGGAAGCGGTCATAGGCCATGCGGTAAGCAAAGCCAGCCCTGCGAACCCTCACATTTTCCAACAAACCCAGATACATGACCTGATGTTTACAGCGTGTGTCATTGAACTGAACAGGTGACTTGATCTCATTTGGCTTGATGCACCGCACATAGAATGGAGTCTGAAATAGATTAACTGAATAAGCTGCTACTAGAACATACCAAGATGCTTGTTCAACACTATTTCTTTATTAAAAAAAAAAAAAAAGGTAGCGCTTTTCACTTCCTTCAGCTGTATCTTCTTCATGCCTAAATGGTGGGTTGTTCATTAGGTTTTCTGAATATGATTGAATAAGTGTGCCTATAGTATCGGTTAAATAGGCACCTTATAAATACTGATCATTATTTTTTTTTTATCATTAAAACAAAAAAAATTAAGGTCTTTAACGAAAAACTTTAAAAAATAAAAACCTTGGATGCCAAGTTCTCCACTAAAGCAATAATGGAATTTTTGAAGTCAGTGCCAGCAGTGGTGGGACGCTTGGTGGTCTGCAAACAAACACAATGCTATTAAAAAAATTTCCCTTACTAAAAAGATTTCCATCTTCAAATAAGCGATGGCATAATGTTTTCTGAAATGTGCAGCACAATATTAAAAATACAAACTTAGAAGAAAATTCTGCAAATTAAACAAAGCTGACAGCAGTGCGCACAGCAATAAATGTCCCACCTCAGTGACAAGCTGCTTCCCCTCCGGCCACATACTCTTGATCAAATTATTGGAGCTGTAGACAGACGAATAGTCGAAAAGTTCAGTTATTAACACTTCACAGATCTAGAAAGAGAAGTTCTAACATTTAATAACATTTAATGCAGAAAAGTATTTATTAATCATTCATGTTTAGATAAAATCAGCTCAATATGCTAATGTTATGTGCATGACTGCTATTAATGATTACAGGCAAAGATGAACACAAACTTTTGCACAGCTACAAGTGTGCCAGTATTTATGTATGGAGGCTGTATGTTACAACATCATCATAATTATAACCAGCTTCTAAGAATTTTATGTAATTTGAAATACCTGTTAAACAACAATCGCTTAAAATCCATGAACAGCATGTCTTTATTCTTATCAATAAACCCCACAACACTGTAGGTGACATCTCCAGCATAGTGCATGATGCGGAAATCCCGATTATGTTCCAGACTTTTATCAGCTGGTGCTAGCTGCACAGTGAAATGTGGGGAGAAGAGTGTAGATATTACCTCTATGCCCAAAGAAACAAGTTTAAATAAAGCTTTGTCCAGTCCACATTAAATACCATAACAGATTTATAAAAATTTCAAATGAATGCATAAAATAATAAACAGTACATTTTGTCATATGCTATTACAATGACAGTCATGTCGAAAAGAAGTTAACATATAACTAATTATTGTTTTCTTATATGTTTTGTGGAATGAGTGGAATGAGAGTAAAGTTCATAATTCACTTAATTAAAAAATGGGGTTTATTACATGCTAAAAGCAATAATAGCAATAGTATATGATGGAAAGCTAAAACTACTTGATGCACAGAATAAATAGTACTAAATCGTTCTTAACTGCCCAAAAGTTTTACTAAAGAGAAAAAGCCTGCACTCTTCCAAAAAGAAAAAAAATGGCAACCAAAATATTTCATGCCCTTAAAATAATAACAATGCACAATCACATAATAAATTACTGTTTGGTTATGTGTTTACTAGAGCCTTAAGAGAAGTTACAAAAACTAACTTTTCTGCAGGTGAAGCGCTCGCTTTTTAATTTTTGTGCCATGGCATCCAAGAACATCTGAAAACAAAATGCAGATAGGAAAACCCTTGTTTATATCTGCTTATAACAAATCTGCAGGTTTACTCCTCTAGTTTATATTTTTCTTTTGCCTGATGACCCTTTTTTTTTAAATACTGCCTAGAAAATGTGTGTGGAAAAGGAAAGCATGAATGGCAGAGATATCAATGATATACAACACTCTTTAATCAATACAAGACAGTATTTTCCTCTTCCAATTGTCTATTTTGCTTCACTGCAACCCTGTCTTGACCATGAGCTGTGTCTCTATTTACCTTGTGTATGAGTTTACATAGACAGATCTAACATTTTCTTACCTTGTACTTTTTTTTTATTCATTAGGACAAAATGCCACAAGGTCACTCCAAAATATTTTAATCAATAGTTATTTTGATTAATGAATATAATCACCCATTAGCTTTCAAGTAAATTTTTAGGAACCAATTCAAAAATAAAAAAACTTCAAAATGGACAGCTAATTTGATATGTGAATATATCTCAGAATACATTCAACTATGCTGAAAAAGTTGCTGAAATGATTCTCACTTCATCTGTCACTTTTCCAACACTTAGACAGGCTTCATCAAGAATAGCTAGCACTCCTCTATGCGGTACTTCCACAAGATCACAAATCACTTTATTGTTGAAGTAGTCCACCTGTGTGCAAAGACAGGCCAGGTCACCCATCAAACATTTTCAAAACCAACAAGCAAATACATTCTATGAAAGGAAATTACAACAGTGATAAGAACTTGCCGTTAGAAAAAGACCAGCCTTAAAAGTGAAAAGTAGAATGGACTGTTGACAGGCAAACTTTCTACATTAACTACCAGAATATTTTGATTTCGCCAAAAAGAAAATAAGGTAAACTAAGCAACAAACTTAAGGTAGCTATACTGTTGACATTAAGAATGATGGATCAGTCTATCTTTAACTTGCATGATTCCAAATATGGCCTTCAACACCTGACAGCTTGCCACTTCAGAGGAGGCTAAGCTTTCTTCTGGTAGACTGTCAGCAGTCCATTCTACATAATTATTCTTTTTGTACAATTGCTCTCTCTCTCACACACACACATTGAAATGGAGTAAATGGTTCCCACATCCCCAACTACTAACAGCATCCTTAAATACATCAGTATTTATTAATTGCAGGTACTTTATTTTAGGGAGAAATTGTATAGAAGAACATTGTTTTACTTTTATTTTTACATATAAAAAAAACGGATTCATACAAAAATGAGAAAAATGTTATCAAAACAGAAAAGAATAAAACACAAACAGAAAGTAAAGCTGGGACAAAATATACAGAAATTACTCACATGTTGCCACTCAATGCCTTCCTTCATATACTCTTCCTGCTCTTGCTTCAAGACTAACTCAATAAACAGCTGCTGCAGTTTTTCGTTGCAGTAATTGATACAGAACTGCTCAAAACTGGAAGACATACCAAAAAAAGACAGAAATAACTCTACACAGGTTATTGTGGAGGCCATCAAGGGTCAGCATCTGACAGGTATGGCTCAAATTTCAGGTGTAAATATCAGACCTAAATTTCCTTAATAATGGGAGGGGGGAGAAGAGGGAGAGGGGTCAGGAATTTCTCTTCAAATACAATAAAGTGAGGCACTCATGCATCACCTCCAACATGAGAGAAAGGAATGAAAATATTTTCAACAGGCTGATAATGTTTCAGTGTGCAGCTTAAGCAATGAATCATAAGAAAAGGGAAAATGTATCTGATGATATGTTTTCTACCAAAACCATGCTAAATGGCTACCAAGTGCATTTAGGCCAAACAATTCTTCTCTTTTTCAAATCATGGTTGCATTGTCACATATCGATCACACTGTACAATACCAAGGGAAGAAAGCTTGGTCCTTAAAGGATTGTTTTTGCATGAATTATTCCCCTTCACAAAGTTGAGCAATAATCAGGCGAGGTTTTTTTTTCCATTAAAAAAAAAAAATCTAAAAATAATACTCCCTATGTTGTGGACAGTTACTGATTATTTATTTCCGCACAAAATTTATGCTACTAAAACAGAAAAAGCTTTTATTTCTTTTGATATATTCAGGGCTTCTGCTAAGGCTAAATTCTTTGGGGTCCCAGGGACCCCTTCTTCAGATTTTTAAGGGGTCCCTGTTCTTCGCCCACATTTGAAGGGGACCCCATTGAAGGGGTCCTCTGAACTTTTAATGCGTACTGTACGCAATTTTTTGCGTAAGCAGAAGCCCTGATATATTGATTTCTTTAATACCTTCCATTTGTATTTAAAGACTATTTTCTGTATTCTTACCTTGTGACAGAATATCATGTCTGCTCCAATCAGTTAGCCTTTCACTTACATTTATTAACTACAAGAAAACCAAAAAAAAATTTCATGCAGTATTCAGAAGAAATGCTCCTTAAAATATTTTGAATTACTGCTGCTTTTATTGTGGACTACAGGAGTTTGTGTTTGAACACAGAACACTTTTGTGCTAACCGTTCATCATGAACACATATCGGTATTGCATCATAAACACAAATTTTAGTGCTGATGTCATAAACAGACAATCAGTTAATCGTCTTACTGCATTAAATAAGTGAGCGGTAGAAAACCAGGATTTCCTTCTTACCTAAGTAGTGTGTGGTTTCCGATTAATAAGGATATCATATTACCAAGCCTAATTCTACAGCAGGGGTCTCAAACTCATATTAGCATGTGGGCCGCAGTGGAAAGTAACAGCCAGTCAGCGGGCCGCACCACGAAAAGAAAATGTTTTTTCATTAAATTTTACGAACACTACTGTCACTGCAGTTAAATGCTAAAATAAAGTTTTTATAATTATTAATTACATTTAGTGTAGTTTATTACATGCACAGGCAGTTTAGTTTATTAAAATAAGTTGACGTTGTCTCTGTCACTAATAACGGGGGTAATTTTCACTGCGGGAGTTAATCACCAAGCACAACATACATATACACCGCGGACGTGGCCGAGGGCCGCACAAAAATGTTTCGCGGGCCGCATTCGGCCCGCGGGCCGCGTGTTTGAGACCCCTGTTCTACAGGATTCAAACAGGTCTGACCACACTGAAAATGCGGATCTTTTAGAAACCTGTTTTAAGAACCATTTTATTTTCTTGGAAATTGTATGATTGTAATGATTATCATGTGTTACAAGATTGTTTTTAACATATCAAAGAAGTTGTGATCGCTTTCATCATAACATTGTCCAACTGTACTACAACACGTCTTCGCATGTCCATATTTTTAAGTTCTGCATTTCCCTGACATGACCTGTTTCAACATGAGACACAAGGACTGTTGCTCCTTTTAATCTTTCAGTCTTCTGCAAGGCAAAATCTTCGCTCTTCTTCCTCTCTCTTCTGTGTACATCTCTATGAGTGCATGTATATGTCTACATATATATAAATATGTGTGGAGGGGTGAGAGAGAGACTGCAAATGTGTGTGAGAGAGCGCCTCTGAAATGGAGCATGCCAGGACTATATCTTGAACTGAGACACCATCAGAAAAATACAGTCCTCATCTTGTGGTTTCTTTTAAGATAATAAGGTGAATGATTTGCTTTTGTCTTTATCCAGAAATGTGGACTAGGAACATGCTATTCTCAAAACAAGTTTTAAAAAAATATTAGATTATGCTCATCTTATTCGAGAAGATTTTTTTTCTGTGAAGCTTACATTCATTACTGCTTATTTACTACATTAGGTAAATTACAATTGTTTTCAAATGCCAATATCCATAAGTTCTGAAGAACTGCATAACTTTTTTTTATTTCCTAACTTTTAAAAGCCAATCATAAAAAGAGGACATTGTTAAGTACAGTTACTAATAACAAAAGTCCTGAAAAATCCCAATCTGCGTTTCAAATTTCATAGCTGGTTGGAAGGAACAGAAATTCACCTTTAATATAACTAAATCAAAATGATTGTAGTTATGAGAATCATGAGCCAATACTGAGTCATATGGCAAAAGACAATAATAAATCATGCACCTTGTTTTCTGTCTAGCTGCCTCTTACTGCAGTTCTGCTTTCTTTTGATTGTCATTTCCATATATCCCTCCCACTTTATTACCACCCTTCACCTGTCATTCCCCTAGGCCCCACAGTCATTGCAGCCAACTTTTGATCTCACCTTTAGAACCTTCAGGTACCTTTGGTGACATGTGAGATGACCAGGCAAACTTTTATAACTTCATGGCCCCCAACTGATGTCATTCCTGTCCTATGTGATGACAGCTAACACTTGCAAACTGATTGTTTAAACCATCCTTCTCATTCTTACCAAGTTCAGTTCCTCATGTTTTTTTTTACTGCCCGTTTCACTCCAGTTATTCAGAATTGTTCTTTCCGTCCCTGATCTTAAAAATTTATTTTTCCCACTGGATGAAAGAAAACTCGTATACATGGTAATGGCAGGTAACAACGGGATGGAGATAAGGATCACACACTATGCCAGTTACTCAAGTAGTCATGCTTCACTAATCGCTTCAATTTGGCCTGCAAATACCCTCACCTCCCTCCCCTAAATGGAACCCATTTTTTTTGAGTGGCACAGTCGAAGTTCTCTCTCTAGATCTTTGCAGGCATATTTTTAATGAGGTTTTGCACAGTGGAGCACAAAAAAGAATAATTTAACATATTTTAAATAAGCACTCCTGACCATCATTTATAAAGCCCCAAACACTAAAAAAAAAAATAAATTAGTACTTTTAAGACCTTATTTATGTTGCTCCCAAATCTACAAACCTATAAGCACCTATAAGGACCATATGCACCCCGTTAATCAAAATGAGCATTTAAAAATTGTTTAGCAACACTACTGTCACTTACCTGTTGTTGTCAAAAATTTCAAAGCCATAAATATCAAGGACTCCTATGACGGTGTTTTTGCCTGCATAGCGCACACCACTGTGTTTTGGATCAATCAACTCATTGATACGGCCAACAATCCATGTAAACATACGATTGTAGATAGCCTGCAAAGGGGAATGGTCAAAGCCTAAATGTTCAATCTAAGCTGTCTGAAAACTGTGCTACTCCTGAATAATATCATTTGATCACATAGGTTATGCTTTCCTGAAATCACTTCAACGGTTCATTTCATAAAAGGATAAGAAAAGGATGTTTGATGACATATATGTTCAATCTTGCAGATCTCAAAACTAAACTGCTCGTTTGATGCATTTTGTTGACAGAGACTAAGCAGCTTTGAGAGTTTATTTTATAAAACCGTATAAAAACACTTAAAAAAATCAAACAACAAAGAAAGAAAGTAAAGACCTTACCTTAGCAAAGGCATCCCGTGCATACAGAGCTTCAGATACGTTAAGCCCTTTCTCAACTACCTGCCCTCCTGCAGCAATCACGCGTGACAGAAGAGTACGTTCTAGTGCATCTGTCTCTACACACAAGAGCCGAGCAAGGGCAACCAGATCTTTTCGGTTGGTCATCTGGGCATGATCTTGGTCAGCAGAGGGTTCAAACTGAATGTTGCCCTGGTTAGGAGGAGTCAAGACATTCAAAACCAGATTCATAACTGGCACTTGCCTTTTGACTCCTAGATTTATAAATGGAATAATTCATGACCTGCATTACAACATGGCAAATCAAATACCCCAAAACAGTGTTTTCTCCAAAATGCCACTGCAATCAGATACATTTTCTTCTCAATACATTATTTATAAAAACTGTTTAAGAAAGAAAAAGAATGGTTGCAAAGTCAAAACTTTTTAAAAACAAGAGTGTTTAAAAGGCTTTACCTCTCATCACAGAGAGATCGAGTATCGAAAATCAGATTAATCAAAAGAAAAACAAATTTGCTTTTAATAAGCATACCAACCAGATGCAGCACTGCAGCAATAACATTCCAAAGAGTCTCAATGTCCTTAGGGTCAAAGCCAGAGTTTTTCAATGCAGCTACCACAGATTTGTAGTCTCCTCTGTCATCAATCATAGCAGCCTGATAGGAAGAAAGTATTGCAAATATTTAAATTGTTACATTTTTAATTGATGACATTTTGACACAGCATTTTGTTAGAATCTCAATTTTCCAGATAAAAAACAAATGAAGATATGACTAAATACTAGTCTTCTCAAAATCTTTAACAAAATTTGTAACTACTTTTTAATCAAGAAAAATAGTGTGACTTCTTGAAACTTAAATTATTGTACACATAGGTTGTTAGGACTTTCACTCCATGATCATGCATTTTCAGTAAAACAATATCTGGTTTTTTTTTAATTGTATGAGTCACAGCACATGCACTAGAAATGCATTTGATCTTAGAACCCCTCACACCAGCTTAGGGACTCAAAGTAATCACATTTCAAAGTGGGGTTTAAAAGAAGAAATAGTAACTACAATATATTGCAATTGCAAGCTGGGATATACATATAATGTTCTAAAGGCCCTTTGTTTTAGGGTAAAACAATCATTTTTCTATTTACAATTATCTCTACAAGCTATTTCATTTACATTCTGGTTACATGAAACATCACTTGTTTCATCTGCATTAAAACCATGCACACAAACACACATGAACATACACACGCATGCGTACACACACACACGCAATGTGCACAAATCTACTTGGTTAAAGTACAGATAAGAACAAAGTTTCCAAATATTTTTAAAAACCTCTTTCACTTCTAACATACTTAAATTTTCCTTAAAGTAAATATATGTGTGCACGCATATGCAAACACAGCAAGAAGAAAGTGTCATGCAGATTATGCATTGTAGTAGCAACAACAACAAAAAACTGCACTGTTATTAGATATGTTTCAACGTGCAGCACAAGACAATATGTAATGTCACCTCATCTGATTGCAGCTGTAACTGAGACTTCTGAAATGGTTAAGAAAAACCCAAACAACAAACTAAACAGTTAAAAATAAAGTGGATTTTCTTCCTCTTTGTCATCCATCAGAAAGATCTCTTTGTTTATGCTGTTTTATGTCCTTAAAAAGCTTTAAAAAGTGGCACATCCTGCTACCAACCTAGCACCTTCTGTGTATACCTGAATTTATAATATTTATAAGCATCTAAAATATCCTTGGACAGGGTTAGTTTTTTTTTTTTAATGCATTTGAAATAAGAATAATAATAAACATGATTTATATAATCCATGATCATGTTCATAAAGGAGCATACTCTCATGGCTTGAGACAAGAACAAAACATGGACATCACATGAAGGATGGAATGATAAACAACAATGCAGACAAATAATAAAAGACAAACACAGAAGACTCAAAGAGGAATCAGGGAACAAAAAGTAAGGATGGAGAGTTTCATGAATCTGCAGACGAAGACAATCAGGTAGACTAGGCAAAAGACAAAAAAGTGAAGGAATGGGTTAAAGGCTGGACTACCATTATGTGAATTGTTGTTAAGAGTAACACTCATGAAACAGATGTATTTTTAGTGTTTGTTTAAGGGATTTGATGGTGGCAAAAATGGAATAGTTGCGTTTTTTTATGTGTAAGGAAGGTAGATGAAGTTCTAACACTACTATTTGCTTAAAAGAACTCATTCCTGCATGATGATGTTAAAAGAAAAGATTTTATCACCATCATCATGTATATAACAAACATTTGAAAAATATTCCCTAAAGTGAAGGCTCTAAATGCAGTTCAAAAGAAAGACAAAGAACATAAAGCCATGTAAAAGATCAATGCAAACAGGAATAAGTCAATGAAAAACAAATATCAACACATTAGACAGGAGCATACAGGACCAACAGAAAGAGAAAGAAAGTTTAAGAATCCTTCTATTACTAATTTTATTGAACTAAGAAGCATATTGTAAATCAAACCAGAATGCATTTAACGATGAAATGAAACAAAGTGACATGGACAAGAAAGTGCAAAGATTGCGACTCAAAGAAAGAAAAAAAAATGCAGCCCAAACATTTATGTTTTATGCTGATCATGTTGTTAAATGATTCAGCAAGGCAAGCATTACAGTGCTAAGGCAACCTCAGTATAATACTGAAGTAATCACATGCCAGCAACCAATTTACCCCAGGAAAAAAACAAGGAGTGTAACAAGTTCAGTTTTATGCTTAAGGGGAAATCATCATGTCTTGAATACAGTAGACATGTAAAAAAAAAAGATAAATAAATAAAATAAACAATTTAAGAAAGGCAAAGCAAGAATTAAATGCGGAATGATCACCTTTGGATCCCCACCCTGGTTCACATAGTGATAGAGGGTAGTGTCTCGTGTTAATCCCATCTGTGAAAGTCGATCCTCAGGAGCACCAACCAAAAGCTGCACAAAAATAGTATGGACTTCAAGTAATTCTCCTTTTAAGTGTTAAATGTAGTCTAGATTACCAGAAACAAGGCTTAGTGATAAGCCAAATGATGATAATGACTGATGATTGATGGATGATGATTATATGTTAATGTAATTTCTGATTGGAATGACAGTTTGACACAGCTTACTCACCTGATAAAATGAATGGAAATTCCTTTCTCCTGTTTGCTGAAATACCACTCGACTCTGAAAAACAGAATCCCACATCTCTATGCTAATAAATGATGGAAGTAAAAA
Source organism: Pomacea maculata (assembly GCA_004794325.1). Lineage (NCBI taxonomy): Eukaryota > Metazoa > Mollusca > Gastropoda > Architaenioglossa > Ampullariidae > Pomacea > Pomacea maculata. Next base: position 889,494 of record SRHC01002267.1, read on the forward strand.
ATATTTAGATTTCTTATTTATTATAATTTTTAGACACTATCGGTGATGCAAGATATTTTTGCAGTTAATAGTCAAATATACTCTATATGAGTTAAAGAAAAGCTACAACACCTTCTCAAGCAAGTAGTTGTTAATATGACCCCCAATGGGGTCCCCTTTGAAGTCAAAATTGATGTCCATGTATTTGCCAAAGCGACTAGAGTTGTCATTGCGATTGGTCTTTGCATTACCAAATGCCTCCAAGATAACATTGGTTAATATAAGCACATCTTTCACCCTGAAAACAAAAGTGAATATGCAGACAAATAAATCTCCACTTTTAGAGGCTCACATAAGCATTTGTCAGTGTATTATTACAAAAGCAATACAACTGTTAAAGGGATTGTAAAGGCTCAAAAAACTGCTAAGAATCTCGTAAAGAGTGGGATCATTTCAAATCTCGTCTATTTTCTTGTCTGTTCATATGGAAAACGTTTAAAGTTTTACAGGATGTTGTGTTTAATAAGAGAAATTACGCAGTACACTTTCATGTGCTTTAATGAAGTCTCGTCTTCCGATGAGGTCAACTCGATCCAAGTGTGAGCTGATGCAATATGGTTGGACATTGCTCATAGCTATGTGGACTGTTATCACTAATCTATATCACTAATCCAACTAACAACGCACCACCGATCACTTGAGTTAAAATCCTAACAATGACCGACAGTTCCTCTCTCACGCTGATGTCACACAGCAAGCCACAGCCTTATCACTACCATCACAGCTTTTACTATACCTTTAATAGAAAATGCTTTACGTGCTACATAATCTCAGCATTAGATTGACCTATCCCCATTGCATGTACCTTTTCACAACAGACACAAACAAATCCCACTTTGCATTATCATATAAGACATTGTGAAGCTATTTCCTGACTTTGTTAAAAAAAAAAACTAATCAGCCCAGAAACAAAGAGAACATGTAAACCAGTTATTTATAACTGTAACCAGTACATTCACAACTTGAATACTGTCAACTGCCAATGCATTAGAGAATTAGCAGTAAAATAATTGCTAAAACAAGCATCAAGTATATTATATAAAAAATGTACTCACATAAATCTTTTTTTAGTTATTTAAATAAAGAAATAAAAATGCACATTACTACCAGTATTAGCACAAATGATTCTTTTTTCAAGTTAATCAATTTACCAAAAATTTTTTAATAAAACTTTTACGCTCTAAAATAAAATTGACAAAAGGGATAAAAAATATTATTAAAGCTATATTGAAATTGTAGGTTTATTTAGAATGCATGATGTGATACAAATGTAGAGTTAAAACCTCTCATAGATTTTAACTCCAACACCTGCCAAATGCTAGAATCATACCTTTCCACTTCACGCTGTCCACTGACATTTGTTACTGCAGCAATGTAACGCATGATGATTTTTGAAGCTTCTGTTTTACCAGATCCACTTTCTCCTAAAATGAAAATATAGCAAATAAAAGGTTTCTTTTTTACTGAACACTAATTATATCTGTGTAGAAACACAGGTATCAGGAATGTAACTGAAAAGACTTAATCGTCAAGAATACAGCTAATGGCAGAGCTGGAACCATTTGTAAATTAACATAACTAGGCATTTGTGACGTTCATTTTTTTCTGTACACGGTTATGTGTATAGGCTTATAATTCTGTATCTTTATTTACTGAGAATTGGGGATAAATTATGATCTTGTTCTGAGCTAAACACTATAAATCTAAAAATATTTTGCATACTTTTAATTATACACATGCAACTCTACTTCTATCATATTATAACACATTTGCATTACCTGAGATAACAATGCATGTGTCTTTTGACTGCCGTTTCATTGTTTTATATGCAGAGTCTGCGAGTGCAAAGATATGGGGTGGTCGTTCATAAATTTCTCGACCCCGATATTGGTCCACATAATTCTTTCCATAAAGATCCACCTGTCTGTATGGATTCACTGACACAACCACCTCTCCAATATATGTGTATATTCTGCCTTTTTCAAATCTGAAAAACACAGTTGCAGATGGAAATAAAATAAATCATAAATGTATGTCTGATTTAACTAAATATTCATATTTATACTTTCTGTGTGCATGTACATTTATGATTTTACAATTTCCCAAGTGCATGTGCTTATCTCAAGAGTCTTTGCATATTATAATATGGAGGAACTTGTAGCAAATACACAGCAACCACCAGGGCTGTGCTAGTCCATAACTGGTGTGCAATACATTATAGCACAAACTGCTGATTATTTATCAAAAACATAGTATGTTTGACCTCTGAATCATAAATGGAAGCAAAAATCTGCACCTGCACACAGTGTCACTTCAAAAGTGCACCACCATGCCTGCACCCATGCACACACCCCAAACACAGCAAGTCTGATATATGTGATATATTAAAAGTGGCAACAAGAAACTCAAAAAAAAAAAGAAGAAGAAACCCAACAACAACAACAAAACTGAGCATCCTGGTGCTGGATTTTATAGTCTGAAGTGTGAAGCTACAGCTTATGTTACTACAATTTGTACAAAATGTAATAAGGATCGTAAAAACTTAATTATGCACTTCCTCCTTTAAAACAATATTAATATAAAAGAAAGGCACATGATGCTCTCAAACGTTAATGATGAATTGTTGTATGATTCCAAGAAAATAACAACCCTTTTTTGACGGCAAGCAACATTGATTTAAATATTTTTATCATAAACTGGGGTAGCTCATTTAATCTCAGATAACACCCCACCCAACAACCATTCTTTTTCTCTCCGCCTAATCACATTAAGCTGCTGCATATACTGCACACCTCTACGGCGCGTACGCGTGTGTCAACACATTGTGTGTGTGTAACGCTCCAATGATGGGCGCCATAAGAAAGTTAATATTTATTGCGATCATACAGCTGGCCCTAAAAGCAAGTGTTTTGAAATGACTGTAAGGTATGTATAGAAGTAAAACCCTGTGCTAAACTTATATGAGTCAAGATGAGGCCACCAGTCCTCCAGCTGGTCTGACACACCCTTGAGGGACTTGCGTCCCGTGCATTCGTTACCGATCGATCAAAAACACATTTGCATTCCACTGTCTCCATAAGATACGAAGACCAAAAAAGTTTAAAATGCCATGCACGGTCTACACTGTCGACAAAATGCGGACCCTTTATACAGCTTGACAGGATAAAACGTATGCTATGTGCTTAAAACGACGACAAGCTTTCAAAAAAAAAAAAAAACACCGAACGCGAACTTGGCAGAAGCCATTTTACTCGCAGGCCAGGTGTAAGGACCTAATGGTTTATTTTCAGTGAAGGAATGAAACCGATTACTTTTTATGTGATTAGAATTGTTAAGGAAAACGCTCCTCTGTGTCATCAAATGTTTTGCTAATTGATCGAGTTTACCGCCAATTAATAGCCTTCATTCATGTGATTTCGTTTTGATCTCTTCAATGCAGGTGTGGGTCGACCCACTTGTTACTTCCACCAAAAATTCCTTCAAAAATCTCTCCCTTTACAGTGGGCGAAAAAAATGTGAAATACATTAACAAATCACATCCAATTAGATGTCGGAACAACGGAAAATAAAGCGAGCGAATGACTCATACGCCGTACAAAAGTCCGCTTGTTGATCCCAAGCAGACGACGAAACAGGACCCAGTAAAGCAAAATAAAATTACTGCTACCGACAGAAACAGCGAGAAAATTCATCGCCAGGCTGTTCCACGACTTACCTGTTTTTCAAATTTTGCATAAACGCATCCAATGTCAGCTCGGGAAGAAGTACGAAATCTCCAATCCCGAATTCGGGGCCTTCGTGAATCGCCGCCATGGTGTAAGCCGGCCAAGTCGGAGCGGTGTGTGACAGCGAGGTAAGAGCCTACGACATACTTGCCGCTGCCGCTACATGCCGCCTGGCGAAACTCATGTTTGCAATGGGCGCGTCCCACCGGAGGGGAGAGCACGCCGGGCTACGTAACCGACCGCCGCTACTTTTATTTTAGTCGTTAATTTATTTTCCAAATTCGTCCAAGAAACAACCTGCTTGATTGAAAATAAAATGAACCGGACAAGCTAATATGTTTGCAATGGGCGCGTTCCACGTTGAGGGGAGAGAACTCGAAGCTATACGTAACCGACGTCCGTTAGTTTTATTTTATTTATTAATTTATTTTGCAAATTCATCGAAGAAACAACCTATTTGATTTAAAATAAAATACACTGGGGTAGCTAAATTAGTTTAACTTTAACAGAAGGAACACTGAGCATGCACAAAATACTTTAATAATTGTCTACAGAGCATATATATAGGTGTGGTGAACTAGTTCAAAACCTGTCTCACAAGGTGTTAACTCTTTTTTTTTTAATTGTGAAAAATAAGCTTGAACGAATATTATTGGTTTATACATTTATATTTCTTAAATTTCAACTTTAATAGCCGACCACTTTGAAAAAAAAATATCAATATGGAATAGCCCAGTCTTTCATCACGCGTTTATTACATGTATTTCTTAAAAAATATATATTAAATATTATTAGAGAAAAGGTTTTAAGTATTACAAAAATCCTTAATTCCTCGTATGCTATATATATATAATCCACCTGGGCTGGTTCAAATAATTTCAATGGAGATTTGTCATTGTGTATACACTTAAACTGAGGTCGTTCCCTGTACCATGTGTTGTTTTGATTTTGGTGTTTGTGTGATTGCTTGCTTGTTATCTTGCTTTTTAAGGTCGTGTGTAGGAAGGGGGAGGTGTTCGAGACCCAACTTTTCTCGGGGCCGGTTTGTTGTGAGGGCGGTGTCCATCTTCTCTCCCTCTCCTTGTTTCCCCAGCCCGCAGTGGTCAGGTACCCATTCCCTTCAGCTGCGTGAATGGATCGAACGACTGGGGAAATACGCTGCACCATTAAACGAATACTCAGCCGACACGCTTCCAGGTTCGGATGCCAGTGTTCTAACCGCTTTAACGACTTCACTAATTTGGGGAGTGGTGTGTGTGTAAGAGAGAGAGACGGAAATAGTTAAATTATAAAGGGTATAATCTTCAAAGGACGCAAAGTAAAACAGGTGTGTAGGTAAAGCGCAATGTTGGCTTTGTTTCACTCGTACCTGTACATAAGCTTAGAAGCGGCGCGAGAGAGTTTGTATGCAGAGAGAAACTTCCTATAAAATGTATTTTTAGGTCGCTTATCACACCATCGTCACTGGTAGTCTGCTTTCTGGCAGCGGTCGAGTGGATTTGGCAACAGTCGACAGGTGACCAGCATGATACGATAAGATCTGGAATTTTGAAGAAGCATATCTTTTACTTGAAAATGTTACATTGCAGGGTATACGTGAGAGAGAGTGGAAATACGGTGCCATTTTCTCAATAATGTTCCACTCCGATGTTTGTGATTTTGTGTACGTGTGTGCGCGCGCCCCTTTCTTCGTGGAAAATTCCACTCCGGTGTGTTTGTGCCTTTATCTTAGTAGACTCCTTCACTACAGAGGAAGAGGGTGCACGCGAGAGAATAAGAGAGAAAAAGAGAGAAAGTGAACGTGTAATTGCTGTTATATTCAGACAGCTGACTGGCACAACCTGCAAACCAAGAGCACGCCTGCTATTCGCCCATGAAGTCTTGGCCGTCGCTCATTCTCTTTCGTTGGCTCCAGTATTTGGAATGCCCTGACTCCGTCTCTCTGTACAGTGGAGACGCTACATGCTTTCCAGTCTCTCTTTGGGAAATACTTATGTTGTCGGTTTACCCGGACTGTTACTTTCTCCACCTTCTCTTCTTTGGCTTCTTTCATGTTCCAGGCAATGTTCACTGTGCTTGTGTGTTTGTATGATCACATATAATGCACCCACTTTCTCGTTTCTTGTCCTTTTGAAACGTAACAAGCAATTAAATTTTCAACAAAAATCGTGTGTCAGGGTACTAGATAAACTACACGAGTTTGTGAAATCGGAGGGTCATCTTTTCACATCGTTTTGTTGTTTCCGCTTTCATTTTCCTGTGAATATGTGGTTTTGGTTTTATTTTTGTTTTTGTTTTGTTTTTGTTTTTTGCTTTTTTTTTAATGTTCAGTTAACGAGCGCACAGGTGCACCCATCCGTAAATGCGTGATTTATTTTTTGCATTTAGTATTAGTGATGATCTTCCACAAAGCCAGGCACGCAGACAGCACTCATATTGACTCTCACTTATTTCAGTGGTAACATATCAAACAAGCGCAATGTTCACATGAATATCTTATTCACATTTTAACGAGGTCTTAAGATGGAGAAGACAGGATGGTCTCTCGACTGTCGAGCAGATGTGGTGGCTGGAAAAGTCCTTCCCACGCAGCAGAAATGGGTTTCTGACATGACTGGAATTAAGGAGAGGGATGAGCTTCGCTTCATATGCTGTGCCCTGGAAAGGGTGAACCACTTACGTTCACAGTCCCTGCTGCCATACTGCTGTCGAAATGAACATCTCCCTCTTTACCTCCGTTTGAAGTAGCATCGTGATGCACATTAGTGAATTTTTTACGTGTTTTTAAGAAAAGATATTATAGATTATATTCATACGGACATAACTATCTTTAATTTCCTTTTCTGATAAAAATCGTTTCCTTGAAATCTGTCATTACATATATCATAGTCAGTTAAAACGAACTAACGATAAAACTTGACATTTTCAGTTCCAGGGAAACATAGAAAGCAATTTTTTTTTAACTTTTAAACGGTAATTTCTCTCAGGCCTATGTTTATCGACTTGTATCCTTTTATTTGATATAGGAATTAGCTATTTCCTTGATGTTTAGAGGCGTCTGTGTGGTTTGTAACATATCAGGTGGCCCTGATGCTATAATGTGGTTAAGTACATGTCAAAGCAGATCGAGCCGGCGACTACTTTTATAATATGTTGTGCGATACATATTTATATTATTAAATAGTTCATCTATATTGTCATAAATAGTATCATACTGTTTTATGTTAGGATCATTGACTCCCCCATTGTGTGTATTGGGGGAATGGGGTAAAAGCTTCTCCAGAATTTATAATCGTGTTATGATCCGGATTGGTTTATTGTCCTCCGTCTGCCACTCTAAATATTTTCTCTCTATCGACTACTGTCCCTCTTTTATGCTTGGGTATGTGCTTGTGTATGACTGTTATGACACAATACTCAGTGTGAGGAGGACTGTTAGTACAAAATACTCCGTGTGTGGATGAATTATCTCCGTGCTACTTACACAGATCACAATGATCTTTTGACTTTTTAAAATTGTTTTGTAATCGTTGTTCTTGTTTTTCTCAAGAAAGATTCCATGGATATGATCTCTTATCATGCCATATACAGGCTGCTTCGTATCGCTCAGGGGGGAGATGAGAGGTCTGCACCAGCTTCTGATAAAATCATATAAATTTGATAAAAGAATCAAAGGAAAGAGAAGATTTCCGGTAATTAGACACATTACTCGAAAACTCTTCACCTTCCCCATGATTCATCATAATTTTGTTCTCTGTTCAAGGTTCAGGGTTTCTGTGTGAGAAAGTGATTTTTGGAGCAGCTGTGAGACCCAACAACAGATTGAGAGGTGGTGAGCGTGATGTGATGAAGGAAGCAAATAAAGCCAGAGGTTGTGAAGAAAAAACTCACACCCTTATCCGCTTTTTCATGGTTAAATGACCGTGGAGAATGATCATTTCTGTTTGACCGCCTCGTGCCACTTTGTCTGTGTGTTGGAGAGAGTGTGGCTTACAACCCAAGACTTTGTCAGTGAATCAGCCGGTGTGTCTGTGGTCACTTCCTGCACCGGGATATCCGCCGTGTAACTCTGACTCAGTGCTCGGGGCTCTGCTTGGTGACAAGAGCTCACTCAAGAGGCCTGTCTCATCCAGGGTTATTCCAACGTATTTTCTGACAACAGCATTCAGGAAGCAAAGACCCATTAGTCCTATTGTTATGAGAATTCTGAAAATCATGTTTTCTCCAGTCAGTTTTTGCCAATTAACACGATATAGACATAGACTACTTCCAACACTGTAGGCTTGTTCCCTAGTCAGCCAAAGGCTTGACAAATTTGTGTCATGCTGACATAATAGTAATGTAAGTGAAAATGTAAATATAGCACGAGTCACATATATTACCCAGTGCTTCTAGGTCATTAATGTAGATAGGACACTAACACTTAAATTTAATCGACATCTTGACACTCCGGCTGTTGAGTTTATAAGTATTTTTTAGTTTCGGTATCGTCAGGGGCATAGGAAGATGCTCTGCTTTGGGGAAAAGAAGGTGGGGGGGAGAGAGAGAGAGATCACGCTGACCGTAAACGGCTAACATTCTTGTCCCCTTCCCTCCTTAGCCCCCACCCCTCTTGTTTCTACTCCACTGATCAAGACACATCCAGACATGTCCACCCCCTACTAAGAATTCGTTTAGCTTTGAACAATGGCATTTTCATTTTCAAGATCATTGCAAGTTAAATAAAAAAGTGTTATTTTTGTGTCGATTGCTATAAAGCCTTACCCAAGGAGCGCAAAGCAAAACACCGCTCCTCGATGGAGTGTGTCTTTTTTTGTTTTTGTTGTTGTTGTTGTTGTTGTTGCCTAGAGGAAGTTTGGTCATTAAAGAAAAAGTGTTCGTGTGTGTTCATACTATTCAAGAGAAGTTAACCACGCACGCACGGTAACCAGACACCAACGACAGCACACAGACGTTCCTTGCGAGGGCGTGCAGTCACGGATCATCCTCGTTGGCTGTGGAGGTCTTTGGTGTGGTAGCAGCCAGGAGGTCAGCGAGGAGAAAGTGTTTACCAGTGTCGTGTCGCTCTCGGCGTGGGCACAGTTTGCAGACTCGGTCTATTCACGTTTGTTATTGGAGGCGACTGTAGCTCTGGTTACAGGAGCTGCAAGTGTTTGCGTCATCAAATCGGTTTCTTGCGCGTGCTTCCTGTGGAAGGTAGACTGGCACTGCGCAGTGGGTTCCTCGATGACTAATTAAGCTTTTGGCGAGTTGTTGCATCCCTTGTCTGTTTAAAATATTAGCTTAGCTGTCGGTAACTGCGTGCTCTGTATTATAGCAATTACAGAGTATGAACCAGTATCAGGACAGTATCTATCTAGGTAGGATGTAAGCCATGATAGAGATACCACGGACCACAATGATCGATCAATGTTTATTCTCGATCCGCTGTGGCCTTGAACCAGTCCTTTATTTTTTTTAAGAGTGGTGTTTTGGGCCGGGAAAGCTTCCCATTTTGTGCAGAGAGTCAAAACAAATGGAGGGGAAGGGACTGCCTAGCTCAGAAAAGAATCGAGAACAAGGAAATGTTGTGGGTGTGTCCGTTTGCTGATTACGAGCAGCACTGATATAATCCTCTTGCATTAACATAACACCTCATAGGAAGTCTATTGTGCAGACAAACAAACGTAATCCATTTAGAAAAAAGCTACACATCAACAAAAACAAAACAGACTTGATTTGTTGCAGCAGGAAAACAACCCACAATGCCATGCATAATGATGAGCTATGCACCGAAGCTGGGAAACAACATTTGTAAATAGCTTTTAGAGTCATTGGCGTGTCAAAGCAAAGAGAGAGGCTGAGAGTCTATTTATAGCTGCATGCCCAAGAATTGCGTGTCAGCATGTCAGTGCGAATATAACCAACAGCCTGTAAAGAGAGGTCGATTGTATTTGAGCATGGCTTCCTGACCTTTCATACGACTGGGATTCCTCCTTACAGTTAGTTTTGAGCATAGGAAAAGGTTGAGGATAGAATAAACAGTTGTGTTCACCACACACACCTCACAGCCCTTCTTTTATAATTTTTTTTTTTTTTTTAACGTGGGCGCTTGCAAAGGCAATGTATTTGCACCTTTTCAAGAGATACAGTATCTCAAGCAGCGCTCATGCAGGTTACACCTTTGACCTTATGAACTGTGCATGTAGAACTTATTCTTTACACGTCGTTATCCGTGTAGTGCACACCTGACGATAAATCACATAACCGGTCTCAAGCGCAGGCTGATTGTTCGTGTTTGTGCACGAGGTCCCTGCGCGAAGGTTCAAGACCACCCGGCGAGACCAGCGGTTCCAGAGAGACAACTCTGAAAAGTTGAAGTTTCGCTCCTATTGTCGCCCCTGACGTATGGCCCGCTTCTGCTCTACATCTCATGCCTGCAATGCAGGCTGCTTATTTATTCTGACAAAACAGGATGTTTGCATTGTGCTTTTCCAGTTCAGGATGTTCAGTGAGAGCAGCTACAGCTCGCACAGTGTGTGACCAGCTAAGTACTGGTGGGTATGGTGTGATGTATGTGGTAAGTTATTATTTACCGTAAATTTCGGACTATAAACAGCGACTTTTTCCGCCAGCTTTAAACCCTGCGACTTACACAGCGATGCGGCTTGTTTGCGGACTTTTCCGATTCCGATTAATTTTTTAATGAGCTCCACGTGAAAGTGTTAATTGTTAACGTTGTTACTTTGTTTACTGTGCACATTTTAAAATCAAAGCCGCATATAATTAAAGCATTCAGATCAGTTGCTGAAGTACACACCCTCATTATGCCAAAGACGAGACGAAATTATAACGATGCAGCTTTCAAGTTGTATATATTTGCGGCTTATAAACTAGTGCGGCTTATTTGTAATTTTTAAAAAAAAAGTGGGTGGGGCTGTGGGTACAGATGCGCTCAGTAGACTGAAATTTATGGTAACGTGTGGTGACTTGTTGTGCTCAACGGTTGAGTTACTGTATACGGCTTGTGTTAAGTTAAAGTGAACACAGTGAGTGTGCACGTTATGTGAAGGGTTGTTGTGCGTGTATAACATATCTACACGAGCTGCTTGATACTATCATCTGTAAGTGTACATTATATACCCGAAACAAAACAATAGATAGTAGGAGTCTGTTCGCTGACGTAGATACCTTCGTTTGAAAGTTTTCACATTTCAGTAAGTATAACATATGAAGCAGAGATCGAATGATATATATATATATGGAATGTCAGCACTCTACGAAATCTTTGGCTATTTTTATAAGGTAATATCTGCAATTAAGCTCCAGTAAAAAAATAAAAATATCAAACAAACAAACAAATGAAGCAAAGAGTGATTCACAAAACTTTTGCCCAGATGCATATACAATAATAAAAAAAAAAAAAATCGCGATGACACGCCACACTAAGAAAAATAAATCCTCGAAGAAAATCGCATTGTTTTAAGCTGTTTAATCAGCAGAAAGTCACCGTTTCAGCTTAGCTTGTGACAAGAATTTGAGTTATTTTTCTCATGGGTTATCGCTATGATTACATTACTAATAATCTAACCACAGACTTGCTCGCACGCAAGTCATCCACAAAAAACTGCCGCTGATCTGCTTTATGGAGCGCCGCCCTCTGCTACCGCGGGTGGGAGTTCAGGACACAGGGACAGGAACAACCTCTTGCTCCTCTTGGCGGGTGGCGGGTGGCAGCGCCAGAATTCGCGGTCGGCTTTGGCTTCTTCAACCGTAACGCACGTTCTAGGGGCACAGCACGCTCCTGTAATCCTTCTGTAGCACTCGTAACCTTCAAAAAGTTGAGTTAAACTGTTGTCATAACGACTTTTTTCGATTACGAACATAAAATAAAGATAATGACAAGCATGTAAGCCAGGCTAGCCTAGAGGGAAACTATTACTGTCATCACATTTTGCGTTGTACAGTGTGTGAGGATGTGTCTTTGTATGCTGTACAACAGCTTGTCGTGGTCGGCATTTAAATGGTATAAGCAAAGATCTTTCATAGTGTATTTTTTTCAACTCAAGAACGAATCGTTTGTCAGACTGTACTCTACGTGTGGTCTCGTGCAAACCACGTATAGCTACCGGTGAGCTTGTTGGAGGGCAGGTCAAGTATGATGGGTGTAGCTATGCTTCAGGTGATGAGTACACTACATGAGGGTGGAGTGTTTGCTGGGTGCCTGGTGAGTGGAACAGTTTTTGCTCCCTGAGAACTGTGATAGCGAGTTCATAGGAGGGTGCTATTACCAGGTTATGATTCATAAATATGTCATCTAACCTGCCGGACAGCTGCAGGTGGAGTCACACATGTCCCCTGGCTGGGCCCCTCCCGCCACACAATGGCCAGACGAACCGGGCTGGACGAACTCTGAAGAATAAAAAAAAAATTTTTTTTCGTTGCTGTTCGCTAAAACAGTCGCCCACAATTTCCTTCGTATTCTTAATGTCTTGAATTTTAAAATCTTCTGAATGACTAATAAGGTCCTGTTCTATAGGTTCTACAATGGCGTTTTGCATCATTTTTACCCAGAAATCCCTGGGGATCCTCAACCAACACTCTGTTGGTAGCAGGGTCTCTGCAGCACTGGTTGGCCGCACATTGGCTTGAAGACACGCAGGACTGACCATTGGTCAGCCGGAGA